>JAQPPZ010000678.1:0-106180 GCA_028583015.1 Wollemia nobilis
TGGAAAACATCCCAAAAGGGATGCCACTTTCGGGTAAGACCCAAGGAGGCAGGGGTATCCATTCCGCCAAAAACGCCCAGGACTCGGACCTGGCCTACCACCTTTGACATACTCAAGGAGCAAACAAACACACAAAACCAATTTAAAAATAAGTAAATAACAACAAAAATAATAAAATAAAATAAAAAACATGCTCCTTGAGTGTGTCAAAAACAAAAGCACAACCAAACACGCACAATAAGATAAAAGAAACCACAACACGAACCACATAGAAAAACACAAGAACCACATAACAAAACACAAACAAGACAAAAACAACAGAACACTACAAAGACATAACCCAAAAAAAACATGAAAAATAAACACAACCAAAACCTAAAAAAAAAAAAAATAAAAATAAAAAACAACCAACAACAGACAATAAACAAAAACAAAAAACATAGAAAACACTCACACATAAAAACACGAATTAACACAAACAAAGAGAAACCCAAGAACAAGAACGAAAAAAACACAAGAACAATAACAAAAAACATAAAAAAAAAAAACAACAAAAACACAAGAACAACAAAAAACAACACAAAGAACACAAAAACAAAACAAAACAAAAGAACCCACCCACCTTAAAAAACTAAACAAAAAAAAAAAAAATGAACATAACAATGACCTATCTAGACCAGAAGACTATTAAGGCAAGAATCAACAGAGGAAACAAAATAAAGAATAGAATGAGCTAGGGAACTAAAAAAAACTGAATGAACCAAAGAGAAGCAAAAAAAAAAAGCAAGAAGAAACTAGGTACCTTCAGAGCTGGAGCCATCCAAAGAAATGATAGAAAGAAGAGCTTCCCTAATTTGAGAAGCCCACCATCTAGGAGGGTGGCCATAACAAGTAAGATCACCTTTGTCCAAAGCCCAATTAGCTAAAGCATCAACACTCTTGTTTTGATCTCTGACCACATGATTGTAATCAACTTTCAAAAATCCCATCTGGATTAATTGAATCTTCTCAATAATTCTTTTTATTCTCCAATCCACCTTATGATTCTTAGAAGGAGTCTTCAAGAGATTAATCATAAGTTGAGAGTCGGACTCAACTAACACCTTTTCCCATCCAACCTTAGTAGCCTCCTGAAGGCCTCTGAGGATACCATACCCCTCAACAAGGTTATTGGAAAGAATACCCAAATTCTCAGCAAAAGTAAAAACCAGGGAGCCATCTGAAAGTCTACCAATTCCTCCCACACTGGCTTTTCCAGGGTTCCCTCTAGAGGCTCCATCAGTATTGACTTTTCCAAAATCCTTAGGAGGAGGTTGCCAATTTCTTGTCCTATCCATCTTACTAATACTCACATTCCCTTTAAGTTGGTTGCCCTTAGAAGATTTAATCTTCAATCTTTGCATCACTTGATCCCATCTTTGGTGGGAGTTTTGGGGGTGATTAAGGAGTTGATGGACTGATTCAACTAAGTTGGCTATGGTCTTTTGCCAAATATAGTGAATATCCTTCCTATCTTGATTAAAAATTTGGTTGTTCCTTTCATTCCAAATATTCCAAAGAAGAATGGTAGAACCCATCCAAACTAATCGCCTAATAAAATGATCAACACCCTCTTGATTAGGCCAATCCCTCCAAAGTTGTTCAAAAGTAAAAAAATTGGACCATTGTAAGCCAAGTAAAGTGGCCATTCTCCTCCATAGCTCGAAGGCTAAAGTACACTCAATAAAAATATGGTTGAGAGTTTCTACATTCTCTTCACACATTTCACATCTAAAAGGGCCATGAAAACCACGCTTCATAAGTTGCTCATGAGTAAGCACCCTACGATGCAATAAAAGCCAATTAAAGAACCTCACCTTAGGCCAGAGCTTTTGAGCCCACAATCGAGAAAATATGTCAGAAGAATGGTTGGGATTATTATGGCATAAGGTCAAATAACCTTGAGCAACTGAATACTCACCCTTAGTAGTGTTGTTCCATCCAAAACAATCTTTTTCATGGGACCAAGAGAGGGATCTCATATGAAGGATGCCTTGGATATCTTGTCTTTGCCTTTCTGGGATTTGAATAGGCCAGTCCTCAATAGGGATCCAATATCTACCAACCTTTGAATTACGAGTATGGTACCGATAGTAATTAGCCACCTTTATCCAATTAGCTCGGTGAAGCTCCTCCATCCAAGGCCTCCAATCAGGAAACTGAGTTATCAAAGGCTTGTGACCATCCCAAGAATCTGTCCAAAAATTTACTGTTGACCATTATGAATGATCCAAAATAAATTTTTCTTTATCAAATCCTCACCAGTCTTAAGAACTGCTAAAATGGGAGAACCTTTGGTAGGAAGTTGATAGCGAACAAGGTCTTCAGGACTTTTGTTCTCAGCATATTTAGCACGGAGATTATTGGCCCAAAGAGCATTGGGGTTATGCAACATCCTCCAATATAATTTAGCAGCTAAAGCTTTGTTGTTATTAATAGAAGACCGGAATCCTAACCCCCCTTCATTCTTAGGAAGACATAAAGTATCCCATTTCACCAAGGCCCATTTTCTTTTCTCCTTAGTACCACTCCAAAGGAAACGATGACTGATTTGATCCAATTCTCGAAGAACAACCTTTGGGATATTCAAAATGGAAGAAACATAAATAGGAATAGCTTGAAGGACTGATTTTACCAAGGTGATTCTACCCCTAGAAGAAAGCCACTTGTTGGTCCACTTTCCAATTTTCTTCTTGACTTTGTCCAACAACCAATTCCAATATTTATTTTTCTGCCTTTGAATATTTATGGGAATACCTAAATAAGTGATTGGAAGGGAGGTCTTCTTATATCTTAATTTATCCAAGACCATGGATTCTTGTCTAGCAGAGCGGTGAAAGAAAATAACTTTAGATTTGTCTTCATTGATCAACTGCCCAGTAGCCTTAGAAAAATAGCTAATGATTTGCTTAATATTAGAAGCTTCCTTAACTGTAGCTTTACCTAAAAGAGTAGAGTCATCCACAAATTGAAGATGAGAGATAGGTCTAGCTCCATGAGCAATGGTAACTCCCTCAAGGGTTTTGTTTTCCCTCTTTTTGGTTATAGTCCTACCCAAGCATTCAACAAGAATGATGAATAAATAAGGGGATAGCGGGTCACCTTGCCTAATACCTCTGGAAGCTGGGAATGACTGAGAAGGCCTGCCATTGATAAGAACTAAGTAGGAAACTGAAGAGATACATCCCATAATCCAATCCATCCAATCCTTAGAGAAACCAAATTGCCTCAAAACTTTGATAAGGAAGTGCCAATCCACTCTGTCATAAGCTTTGGATAAGTCTAACCGAATGAACATGGAAGGAGATTTTTGCATATCCATGGAATGGATGGCTTCCTGAGCAAGAACTATCTCATCTACTATTTGACGTCCTTCCACATAACCCCCTTGCTCTGGGGAAATAATCTTATGCAAAAGAGGCTTCAACCTTTCTGCCATGATTTTAGTAATGATTTTGAGAAGAACATTACATAAAGCAATAGGTCTAAAAGCTGAGATATGATCAACCTCTTGAGCTTTTGGAACAAGAGTAATATAAGTTTTATTGATAACCTTCAAAATTTCTTTGGCTTTCCTGGCTTCTTCCACCACCTCTAATAAATCAACATGAAGGATATCCCAGAACTCTTGGTAGAACTCAATGGGAAAACCATCGGGACCTGGGGTTTTCCCTTTTTGCATTTTAAAAACTACTTGTTGAAGCTCATTGATAGTAATAGGAGCGAGTCAAAATAGAGTTCTCCTCAGAAGTGATAAGAGAAGGGATTGCTTGAAGAACATTTTGTTGTGAAGCTGAGTCAAGAGGAGTAGCAGCAAAAATATTGGAAAAGTAATCAACAACAATAGAGTTCATGCCATCCCAAGTATAAACAACATCTCCAGAATCTGATTTTAAGGAAGAAATAAAGTTGTGAGATCTTCGAGCTAGAAGAGATTTGTGGAAGAAATTTGTGTTTCGATCTCCTTCTTTGAGCCATTGAATTCTAGATTTTTGCTTCCATAAGATTTCTTCTCTTTTTTCCCATTCCTCTAACTGAGTTGTGAGTTTAATTTCATCTGCACTTCTCTTCTCTGTGAGGCCATCTAAACGGATTTTCTTATTCAAATTTTCAAGATGAGCAATAACTTCATGTTTTTTTTATGAACATCCCCAAACTCTTTCCAGTTCCAAGTCTTGATTTTGGATTTAATGTATTGCAGTATTTTGGCAAAATAGAACATCTTAGTCCCATGCCTAGGTTTACCTTCCTTCCACCATTGTTGCACACGAGGTCTGAAGGAAATGTCTCTAAGCCACATTAATTGAAAACGAAAAGGAGAGAAACTCACATTGGTTTTCCACATTTCCACCATGACTGGCCAATGATCCGAACCAACATTATTAAGAGTCTTCACTTTAGGAATGTGACCATGGATTAAGAAATTTTTAGAGAGCAAAAACCTATCCAATCTCTCCATTATACAAGCTAAGCCTTGCCTTCTGTTAGACCAAGTCATAAGGCCATTATCCGGTTGGATATCCACAAGATGGAGGTTTGCAATATATTCGCTCATGAGGTCGGTGCTTTTGTCCAAATTTCTATTTCCCCCCTTTTCTCATCCAGAGAGAGGATGGTATTGAAATCTCCTCCGATCAAGATCCAAGCTTCAGGAAAATGAGAGATAATATGAGTAATATCCTTCCACTGTCTTCTTTTTTCCTCCAAAGAAGTCGGAGCATAAACGAGTAATGCAGATCATAATTTGGTTGGAATGTCTACTTTGAATAGCTATAGCCAACAAACCCCAACTGCCAACCATATGGTGAATAACTACCTCTTTTGGGTCCCAAAGACAAGCAATGCCACCAGAAGTCCCTTGGGAGCCGAGGAAAACCACTTTTCAAGTGGCCAAATTTTACTGGCAATTGAGTCCATATCCTCCATTGACATCTTTGTTTCTTGAAGGAAAACAAGATGTGGATGATTTATCTGAATCATTCTTCTAATTTCATTTTGTTTTGAAAGACTCCCTTTGAGTCCTCTAATATTCCAAGTGATGATCTTCATTAATACCAGGGCTAAAAAAGTTGGGAAGGGCATTAATCTTACCTTCCTCTACAAGCTTTTCACCTTCTTTTACCATATGATATTGATTGGTCTTGCGACCTGCTTTTTGATTAGAATCCATCTTCAATTTTTTTCCCTATTTCTTGACTTATTCCAATTGAATCTGAGATGGCTTCTAACCTTGAAGAATGCTCGTACACAGCCAAAATTTTACTAGATGGTTCAACGGAGTCTATATTGGGACCTGCATTATTTGAAGTTTTGACATTTGAAAGATTGTTTTTCTTGTGTAAATTTTCTCCCTTTTTTCTGTTGAAAACCTTTGATTTGTTGGTTTGTCTCTGAGTTCTTCCCTTCATATTTAAATTGTGTTTCTAAGATTTTAGTTTCCATTATTTCCTCTTCCTCACTTGGGACATCATTTGTGGAAAGGATTTCAAACATATTAGCAGATGACTTTGATTGATCCTTCATAACTGGTTTTTTTAGTGTTCTTCTTCTTAGGTATTTGGAAACCTCTATGAGTTTATATCTTCTTTCTTTTGATCGGGAATTTTATTTGGGCAAGCACTGGCCAAATGACCATATTCATGGCAAATTCTACAACGAAAAGGAATGTTCTCATAGTCCACTACTTGCTCCCAAGTGTCTTCCCCAAATTGTAATGTGATCTTTTTAGGTAGGGGTTTGTCAAAATCCATTAAAACACAAATTCGAGCATAAATAATATGTTCAAAATTTTGAGTACAATCAACGAGTCATCATAAAAGTTCCTAAAGAGTTTCCAATTGAAGAAAAAATAGTAGGATTCCAAAATTCAATAGGGAGGCCAAAGAGTCTAACCCACACGGGAGCTATAGAAGGCATCTCTTCTTCGACTTTAAATTTAGTATGCCGGGGCTTCATGAAAAGCCCTGCCCTTCCAAAAAACCAAGGACCCCCTTGAAAAGTTTTCTCTCTATCTTCATTATTAGCAAATAAAACAAGAAAATAACCATTTGGATAAATAGAGATTTGTAACTCACCTTTAGTTTTCCAGCTTTTTGCAGCCCAGGACTTTGAAAGCAGATAGACTCGGACGAAAACCCACGAACCGACAAATTAGTCCTCTTTTTTCCAAATCTTCAATGCCAGTCTGAATGTTACCCATATCAAGCTTAACAATAGGAGTTCCATCAGTTGCTTTAAGACATCCTGACTCCATTTTCCTAGGATCAATCTTAGGCATTCTTAGAGGTTTATGGGAAGCCCTAAGATTGATATTAGCATTGGGCTGAGGTTGTCCACCACGGAGGGCATCCCTAAAATTCATTTTTGGGGCTGAGTCTTCGAAATTCTTACCCTTGATAGGGGTTTTCACAGTAGAATTATTTTGTGGGTGCACCTTAGCACCAGATTCACTTGAGATATGAGCCATTTTTTGATCAACTGCTTGAAACTTGTTTCGTGATCTCTTTAATCCTTGCCCTAGACGTCGTGGAAAGGTATGGTTTTCACTTTTCTTTTGTGCAGCAAATTGGAAGTCGTTGTCACTCAAGTTCACAGTATGATCTGTTGAAAGACAAATTTCTAACCCATCTTGGATCCCCTGCAACATTTCCTGCTAAAATATTGAGCATAAACCACAAAAATATTGGCCGCTAGGGCCCGAAGGCCCTAAAAACCAACCTCTGGAGCTGCTTGCACTCAACCCAGATGAAACCCTCGCATAGCCGCTTGCCAAATATCTCGTTCACACATAGGGATGCGCTAGGATCTGTGTTGCTCCAAATGATATGAAAATTGGTGGAGACGTTCTAGGGTTTTTCAGGCATCTACCCTCAAAATTTTAGCTCAATCCGAGTCCGGATGAGTGAGATATGGCCGAAACGAGTTCGATAGTTTGGGCAGTCCTACGAAAAACGTCCATCAACAATTTATTTTGGAGTGACTATTACCTCCACCTCTAGAATTGGTAGAATTAAATCAATAGAAGGGGCTTGGATTGAAGATCAAAGGGAAATTAGAAAATAAGCTAAGTCATTTTATCAGAATATTCTAGGTTCGGAGGAGACCGAAGTTCTTAATGATAAACTTCTTCAAGATGTTCCTTCAATTATAACAAATGAAGACAATAGGAAACTGATGGAGCCTATTACTCTAGAAGAAGTTCATTTAGCTCTTTTCTCTTTTAATAAGGATAAATCCCCTGGTCCAGATGGGCTCTCTGCAACTTTTTACCAACATAATTGGGATATAGTGAAGGATTCTTTATTGGTGGCAGTGGAAGGGTCAAGGGTAAAACAATACATTCCTTATAAAATAAATGCAACTTATCTTACCCTAATTCCAAAAAAGAAGGATGTTGAATTGTTTGATTCTTTTAGACCCATAAGCCTATGTAATATGGCTTATAAGATTATTTCCAAAGTGATGGCGAATAGATTAAGGCCATTGTTAGACAAAATCATTTCAGAAGAGAAAGGAGGTTTTGTGAAAGGGAGACAAATTTTGGATGGGATCATAGTAGCTCATGAAGTTATACATTCAACAGCTTCAAGAAAAGAGAAAGCTATGATCTTAAAACTTGATATGAGTAAAGCCTATGATAGGGTTAAATGGAATTTTCTTTTTGCAGTTTTAGATAAGTTTGGTTTTGGGAAGAAATGGGTTAGATGGATTAAAGCTTGTGTCTCTATAGTTTCTTATTCAATGTTGGTCAATGGGTTAGTGATAGAATATTTTAAATCCAAGAGAGGCCTTAGACAAGGAGATCCTCTATCTCCTTATTTGTTCATTATTATGGCAGAAGTTTTTAGTAGGAACTTAAAGAAGGCTTACAAATATGGGTTTATAAGTGATCTTAAGGTTAGTAATAACATCGATAACATCACCCATAAACAGTTTGTAGATGATACAACCCTTTTTGGAAGGGCAAGGATAAATGAGGCCAGAGCTTTGAATAACTTTTTAAAAGAGTACGAAAGAGCTTCAAGGCAAAAAATTAATAGGACTAAATCCAAAATTTACTTTCTTAACACTCCTGCTAATATCAAAGCAAGAATTTATAGGTTGATTCAAATGGAGGAGGTAAATTTGCCAACTTATCTAGGGATGCCTTTATTTGAGGGGAGAATGAGGATAGATTTATGGAATCCAGTTATTAGTAAGGTTCAAAATAAACTTCCATCTTGGAAAGGTAGATGGTTATATTTAGCAGGAAGAGTGCAGTTAATTAAGTCAGTCTTACAAGCCATTCCAACATATTATATGTCTTTGTATTCTATGCCAAAATCAGTTGAAAAAAGTTTAATCTTTATTATGCGATCCTTTTTATGGTCAGGTTTACATGATAAAAGGAAATTTTCTTTGGTGAAATGGAGCAAGTTGTGTGATGACAAAACTAGGGGAGGTCTTGGTTTAAGAGCTCTTACAGATGCAAACTTAGCTCTTAGGGGAAAAGTTATATGGATATTGTACAAAGAGAGTCAAAGACAATGGGCAAGAATTCTTCTAAGTATGTTGATCCCAATGACCCAAGTTTAATATTTACTGCATTCTCTCTTCCAAATGGTTTTGCTCTTTGGAATGGTTTAAAAAAATCTATTGATCTTATGATTAAAGGTTTAAGATGGGTGGTGGAAACTGGAGAAAAAATTTCTATTTGGATGGATACTTGGTGTGATAAAAAAACCACTCAATTTAGATCCAGTTTTGAAACCTTGGATGAGATTGCTTCAAGACAAATACGATGATAGGGTTTCAAACATTTTGTACAAGGATTGAGAAGGAAGATACAAATGGAAAGAAGATTTTTTTACAAGTATACAAGACATTGATGCTAGGAGGCAATTGAGTAGAAATATAACAACTATAATTATTCTGAGGGGTGCCAAGGATAAATTGATTTGGGAGTTGAATATCTTAGGAGAATACACAACAAGAAGTGGATATAATTTTCAACACCAACATAATAATAATATCTCTATAATTTGGAGAGATATTTGGGATAGCCCAAGAATTCCTAAAGTCAAAATGTTTGTTTGGCTAGTAGGTCATAGAAGAATTTTATCCTGGGATAACCTTATGAAAAGGGGTTTTCATGGCCCCTCTAAATGTGTTTTTTGTAATAAGGAGGAGGAGAGTATTGACCATCTCTTGGGATATTGCTCAATAGTCTGGAATGTATGGCAATGGATTCTTAATATGTTTGGTAAATGCATGGTGATGAATAGAAGAATTGAATATTGGTTAAAGCAATGGCATAGCACTTATAAAAGTGAGGCTTTATAGACAATATGGGATATATCAAAAGATACAATACTTTGGACTATATGGCTAGAAAGGAATAGAAGAATATTTAAATGAAAGGAAATCAATTTAGAGGTAATAAAAAAGAAGATATATTTAGCCATAGAGGATTCTAAACCAACCCTATCAACTCACCCAATCCCTAATTTGGAAGTAGAGAGTCTTGATAGATGGAGTCAAGTCATTAAATAGAATTATGATGTTGGACACAAGAGAAGCAAAAATAAGGTAAAGAATATAAAGTGGAAACCACCAGATGTGGAGTGGGTTAAGTTGAATTTTTATGGAGCATCTAAAGGAAACCCAGGACCAACAGGAGGAGGAGGAATAATTAGAAATAATAGAGGAGAGATTTTGTCTCATTATGATTTCAATTGTGGATTTAAGACAAATAATGAAGTTGAAGCTTGGGCAACTTTAGAAGGGTTAAAAATATGTAAACAAATGAAATGGAATAGAGTTTGGATGGAAGGTGATTCTCTCATAGTAATAAATGCAATTTTGAGGAAAGCAAAGGCTCCATGGAACATACAAGAGATAATTATGGAAATTCAAGATCTTGCTAAAGAGTTTGAAGAAATTAGGTTTACACATATATTAAGGAAAGGAAACAAATGTGCAGATAAGCTAGCCAATAGAGGGGTTTTGGTTGAGGATCGTGAAGTTAACATCTCCTTTCCATGGTTAGAGGAAGTAGAAAGTTTAGTTGAAGTTGACAAAAATTGTTGATTGCCTAAATCAATTAATTATTAAGATTTACTTTAATGTTTTCCATTGGTAATATCTAATTTATTTTGTAACAATAATGTGTGTTCATTTAGACTATTTATTATAATTTTTGTGGTTGCACTTGTGTTTCAAGAAGAAAACTAGCAATCTAGGTTTGGTAAAGGGGACTATGTTAGTGCGATGTTTTGGATATATTACTCTACTAAGATGCAAGGCATAGATAGTAGAGGTGAAGTTTTGGTATTGTGAATGTTGCTATAGGAAAATATCAAGAAAGATGCTAAATTATGGAAATTGTATTCATATAGAGATTTGAAAAGATCCAGAAAATGAAAATCAAGAATTCAGACATTTTATGTAAAATGATGTAGGTTTTTATCTATAGCATCTCAATTGAGATGAGAAGTGTATCTATTTGTAAACTCTCAAGCTCTAAAGAAGAGAGATGTAATTTGTTAAGGGTGGGGGACCCGAGTACAACCCCTTTTTATCAAGCATATATATATATATATATTAAAATAAGTGACAATGAAAGGATAGATAGAATTGTAGTTTGTTACTTAGCTCCACAAGCACAAAAATGTAAAATAAATATTAGCATGGATTTCAAGCACCCATCTATAACATTTTATTTTCAATGAGTTTACACAAGTTTTTATAAGGGGTCCTAGTACCCTCATACTAAGTGGGGCTTGAACATTGGACCTCTCAAAAAGAGGCCAAAGCCCTTACCACTGCAATAAGCTTACAACTATACCCATCTACAACATTAAATAAAGACATTTCAAGTTATTTTAGACTTGGAAAATTGCTTCTTATAGAAGATTTCAATGCAAGGACATCAAGCAAAACAATAACACCCTAAATAACAAATGAAGAAAAGTTGCAAGCTTACTGTAATGGTAAGGGAATTGGCCTCTCTTTGAGAGGTCCAAGATTCAAACCCCACTCAATATGAGGGGATCGGGACCTCTTATAAAAACTTATGTAAACTCATTAAAAAACTAACAAATGAAGACATGGATAGCAATTCACTATGGCTAAAAAAAGAAGATAATAAAAATGGAAGAACTTAAAGGATAAAGCAGCCATCACTCATTTTGGTGAAGAATTTTTAGCTATATGTAGCATATATGAGCTAATTATTTGTAATTTGTATGAATAAGTGAAAGATATAGAAAATACACATAAAACTCAAAATGGTGTAAACGTTGTAGACTATATCATTTGTTTGCATAATTTATTAAGGAATATGACTAAGGTAGAGATTAAGGGTTCACCAATAAAGTTGAAATCATATCATAATCTAGTTTATGTAAAATTATCACTCCAAAAAAAAATCAACAAATATAAAAGGCCCCAAACAATCTATTTTTAGGATTATTACATCAAATCATATGGTGTTAGATGAATCATATTGGGTTACAACTGTATAGATGATTTGGTTATAGTTTTTTTTTTTCAATTAGTTATATGGGATTGAAATGGGCTCCACCCATGTTACATCATGACCAAATAGTGGTATAACAATTTAGCTATTATTCATGTATCGTTTAGCAAGATTCAAACTTGGGTCTCCTTGAAAGTTGAGGAACCTAGTTGGTTAATACCAATTGATAGTTGGTTATAGGTTGTTATGACAATTGACTCAATTTTTAGTGCATGAATGTATTATTTATTGTCAATACTTTTTGTTCAACATCCTTTGTTGGTCCAGCAATGATATTAGAGTGAGATATCAAATTCTAAGATGTTATTATAATAAAGGAGGATACCAATACAATGGTGGGATCTTACTTTTCTAAGTTTATGTTTTTTATTGAACTGTTCTATTTGCAAACATTAAATATTTTGTATTATTTCTCTAATTTTTAGGAGATAATTATGCATATTTTTTAAAGAGGCATCTAGAATCCAATTGTCCTTTTAAATTAGGCCTTGTTGAGAAAGACAAAGATGTCATTCAGACGAGACTAAAGATGTGGATTCTAGTTTCATGCAATATGCAATAAGATTCAAGAACCTAATATCATGTTTGTTTGTTCATGAGCATGAAGCAAAAAATGGAATGTTGCATGGTGAGTTAAGAGTACATATTCCTATTGGCTATTGAAAAAGCATAAAAAACATTTGTTGATGTATTGAAGACAACAATGATGCTAATTTGCAAGAGAAAATATCCTTGTCGTAGAACTTTACTTATTTGTTCTTGGCCAATCCAAGACAGAAGGCATGCATTCAAGTAAATAATGAAGGTATTTTGAGGACTGCCATGTAAAAGTATAATAAAAGGAAGTTGTTCATTAACTACCTAAATAATCTATCTCTGAATTCAAAGGTTGTCTAAATATTGTATGTAATTTCATGTCATAAAGTTGATAATGTGTAGTTATTATTATGTGTACAAGTAGTCCAATAAATTTAAGGGTTATCCATCCATGTAAGCTATCATTTAGACAAAGTGAAGTTGTCCCAAAGAGAATTTATTTTTTGTTTAAATGTGAAACATGTGTATATGATTCATCATGAAGATTATGTTGTTTGATATAGGTCATCTACAGGTGCACATGTTATTTGAAGGTACAAGGCCATTCATAAATTTAAAGTCATCTAATTGCAAGATGGGTCATCATAAGCATGGGATATGCTTACTAATTCATGGTTCATTTAAAAGAAGATTTCAATCCATTCAAGTGAAGAATCAGTCGTCTAATGAACATGGGCCATCTAAAGTAATGCAATTCATCTTGTAATGTTTTTTAATATCTTAAAGTGATCGTCTTGTTTGGAAAAGAGGGTTATCTTGAATTCAAATGGGTGTATGAACTATATAGGTTCTGTATAAGAGTATTTAGGATGTTCAACATTGAGGAAATATTGGATCATTTAGTGTGCATTAAGAGGTTGTCATTTATAATGGCCTAAGGACACTATGACATTGAGATGTTTTTGTAAGATATTCAAAGTGAATGAGGCAGAAATGAGGTAAACGTCCATAGGTTGATATATTTCTTGAGGTATAGTGTTCCACAATGCAATTACTACTCAAATTTGTAGTTGTGTATCAAAACAATGTGCATTATAAGATATTTTGTTGATGTGAGATGTTCACGATGTTGTTAGATGTAAGATGTTCTCATTTATTTAAAATGAGATATTGTTTGGCAAGCACCGAGGAGTTCACATTATTTTTTAGTTGAGTCTAAGATATTTCATAGAAACATGTATTTGGTTGTGATGAAGAAACCAAGGCATGGCCTTGTGAGGGAATAGTGATGTTAGAGGTATTGTACATAGAATGCTTGAGAATAGCAGTGGATGAGACTATGAATCCTTATCTTTAAATATAGTGGAAGGTAAGAAAACCCTAATGAGTTGCAAATATAAGCATCATCAGATCACAATATTGTTAACTCAATAGTGGTAATCATCTATTTGTTGCTTTGCTTTGTTGTCTAACATTAAAGTCTTATGTCCCACATATAGTGTGGGTGTGTCCTTTTGGTTATAGATATCCCTTGTGGGACACATGGTGGACATAACATAGAGCTACACATGTGGAGTATGTTGGTTTTTTAGTGTTAGCCTCATCCTCAAAAAATATGACAAACTAGGTCTGAGGTGTAGACCACTTAGTGTGGCAAAACCCAGTAAGGGGGATGGATGCCTAGGTTTCAAATCTTAGGCCTCATCGAATTAAATGCTTATCCATTTACTAGTGCTTTCAATGACATAAAAGGTTTAAAAATGAATGTGACATGGTGGTTATAGGGGCAGATGGATTACTGTGTGGCAGCTTCTGAGGTGGACAATGCAGAATACTATGGTAGCCATAAAGACGGATAACGTGCCAAGATTATCATGGCAACTACTGATTCCACCACGTAAAAATAAAATATGACAAAATTTATCGTATATTAAAAATGGTATTTCTTTCAGTATGGTTTATCCTATATACATCGTGTGGATAATGATTGAAGGTTTCTATCTATTACTTTGCCTGAGAAAATTTTGAGGTAATTTGTAGACTAAAATAATGGATTTGACGCATTTTCAAAAACAATTATTTTGCATAAATATATTTACAAAATATAGGCTTATGTATGGTTGTCAAAAATATCTTTTTGAGCTTGATGCATTAGATAATTTATTTGTTCCTATTGAATCAAAGATACTAGAAGTTGAATTGATTTCATAGTCACATGATTGAGGGGTGCACCTAATATACACCAAATAATGATCACATTGTCTATTAGAGATGATGTTTCATAAAGTGGATGTCTAAGGTAACACTTCCATATGTTTTTTATGATTGTGTTGTATGAGGAGAAGAAGTTATTGACGTGCTAGTTCAATGATCATGGAGTTCATAATCACTAGGGTTTATGATCATAAGGAAATAAGTAGAGGCTCAATGTTGTAGTTTAGGAGATGAATAGATAAATATCACTATTCACTTAGTTGGCTAATCCAATTGATTATTGGCTAATTTGGATTGTATAAATTATACTTGATGTTACTTGTATCTAGGTGTATCCTTCCTAATTTTGTTGAAATTCAAGTTTGTAATATAATGAGGTCCTTTCTACTATGAAATGAGATGTAATGTATTGTCCCAATCTAGTTGTTGGAATTCATATCCTATTATTGAACATTGATTTCAAGGTGTTAAATAAATCATATTACGTTATACCCATATATGTGAGTTGGTTATAGGTCATCGTGATAATTGATTCAATATTTGAATGTATAAATGTATTATTTCTTGTTAATACAAATTGTCCAATACCCTTTGCTAGTCCAAAATCAACAACAACCCCCACTATAAGGAAATGTTCTCATGATAGAAGAAAAATCTTTAATTTTCAAGGAAATGGTTAAAAAGAGTATAAAAAGTAAAATAAGAAAAAAGATAATAGAATTAAGAGTTGTTTTGACACAATATAATTCAACTAGTTCATTCAAATGCTTAAGCTATTAAGAGAGGGCCTTCCTTAGAGGTTAGATTCAATGGATAGGTTGAGGGTCCCACCCCCATTACTAAATATGGATCAACAATTCTCCCCTACTCAAGAGTATCAATTATGAGCTACAATTTAGCAAGAGGATATGTAGAGAGAGTCAACAACAAGTCACAATTAAGATGGAGTGGATGAGAATTAAAATCTCCCAATATGGTAACTAATATTTTGATAAAAATAATGGTTTAACTAGTTCACCCAAAAGCTTAATCTATTAGAAGAGGGATTTCTTATAGATGTCAAGTTCTATGGGGAGGTTGAGAATCCTACACCCATAACTAAAGATGAATTGACAAGATCCATGAATTAATGGGTGTAATTCAAGAAGCATTAAAAGGATGCAAAAGATCCAAGTCTAAGAAGAAGAAAAATATAACTTTTTGACAAATGCTTGACACAAGAATAATGTGAAATAACAAGATTTTTTTTAAAGATCTAAACAAAGAAGAGAGGGGGGAAAAACATATAAAATAATAATGAAAGAAAAAAGAGAGAAATATATGGATGCAAGAAGAAAATGATTAATTTACCTAAGGAAGTATGATCTGAAACAATACTAGAAGGAACTTTAGTAAATCAAGAAATAAACAAAGAATAATTTTACAATAGCCCATTGGTTGGAATATGCAAAGCAACTAGATAAATTTGATAAAGAAGATGCTCCTGACATAATTAACATAGAAACACATGTTCATATTAAAGAGGATCAAAGAGGGTATTAAGTGTAAAAATATGTGGTGGGTAAGCTTCATTTAAGGCCATGGTTGGCTTTGTATTATATTCTTTGTATATGCCCTTTGGACCCTTATACAACTTGCATAAGTAATTTTTTTGTAATATTCTATTATTTAACCTAAAATTTGATTGATTAACCTTGACCTTAAGGTCTTGCAGTTGGGTATAAACACCCTCTCATACCAACCATTTTGAAGTGTATCCTCTTTTCCTTTTGGGAGTTACTTTTAGCATTGCTTTATGTGAGTTTTTTTAATATTATATATTTAACCTAAAGGTTGATTGCTTAACCTTGACATTTTTTTTGTTGGAGAACAAGGGTTTGTACTCAAGTCCCCCACCCTTGACAAATCATAATTTTTTTCTTTAGATCTTGAGAGTTTACAAACATATCCAATTCTCATCTCAATTGAGTTGCTATATCTAGAAACCCACATCATTTTACATAAAATGTCTAAATTCTTGATTTTCATTTTCTGGATCTTTTTCAAATTTCTATGTGAATACAAATATTCCAAAATTCAGCATCCTTCTTGACATTTTCCTAAAACAACCTTCACAATACCAAAATTTCATGTCTACTATCTATGCATTGCATCTTAGTAGATTAACATTTCCAAAACATTGCACTATCATAGTGCGCTCTACCAAATCTGGTTTGCTAATTTTCTTCCTGAAGCACAAGTGCAACTACAAAAATTATAATAAATAGTTTATAAGAAATTACACTAATATTATAAAATAAAGAAGATATTATCAATGGAAAATATCAAAGTAAATATTAATCATTATTTGAATTAAAAAGTCAACATTTTTTTTTAGCTTTAGCTAAACTTACTACTTCCTCTAACCAAGGAGAAGAGAATTTAACTTTACAATCCTCAATTAAACCCCACTATTGGCTAGCCTATCTACACTTTTGTTTTCTTCTCTTAACGTATGTGTAAACCCGATTTCTTCAAACTCTATAACAAGGTCTTGAATTTCCACAATTATCTCGTGTATCTTCCATGGAGCCTTTGCTTTCCTCAATATTGCATTTATTACTATGAGTGAATCACTTTACATCCATACTTGATTCCATTTTATTTTTTTGTATATTTTTAACCCTTCCAAAGCTCCCAAGCTTCAACTCCATTATTTATCTTAAATCCACTATTGAAAGCATAATGAGATAAAATCTCTCCTCTATTATTTCTAATTATTCCTCCTCCCCCTGTTAGTCCTAATTTCCTTTAGAGGCTCTATAAAAATTCAATTTGACCAACTCCACATCTGGTGGCTTCCACTTTATATTCTTTGTCTTCTTTTTGTTTCTCTTGTACCCAACATCATAATTCTATTTGATGACTTGACTCCATCTATCAAGGCTCTTTGCTTCCAAATTAGGGATTGGGTGAGTTGATAGGGTTGGTTTAGACTCCTCTATGGCTAAACAAATTTTCCTTTTCATTACCTCTAAATTGTTTTTCTTTCCTTTAAATATTCTTTTATTCCTTTCTAGCCATATAGTCCAAAGTATTATATCTTTTGATACATCCAAGATTATATGTAAAGCCTCACTTTTAAAAGTGTTCTACAATTGCTTTAACCATTCTTAAATTTTCCATTCATCACCATGCATTTACCAAATATATTAATAATACATTTCAATAGTTTTCAGACTATTGAGCAGTGTCCCAAGAGATGGTCTATACTTGTCTCCTTTTTACAAAGAACACATTGTGAGGGGCCATGAAAACCCTTTTTCATAATATTATCCCATGATAAAATTCTTCTATGACCTCCTAGAAAAACAAACATTTTAACTTTAGGAATGCTTGGGCTATCCCAAATATCTCTCCATAGTCTTGCGATATTTCTATTTTCTTGGTTATTTACATTATATTAACTTCTTGTTGTGTATTCTCTTGAGCTATTCAACTCCCAAATTAATTTATCCTTGGCTCCCCTCAAAATAATCATTGTTGTTATCTTTCTACTCAACTGCCTCATAGCATCAATGTCTTGTGCACTTGTAAAAAAATATTCTTTCCATTTGTATCTTCCTTCCTGATCCTTGTACAAAATGTTTAAAACCCTATCACCATATTTGTCTTAAAGTAATCTCATCCATGGTTTCAAAATTGGATTTAGATTGAGTGGTTTTTTTATCACACCAAGTATACATCCAAATAGAAATATTTTCTCCAGGTCACACCACCCATCTTAAACCTTTAATCACTAGATCAATTGATTTTTTAAAACTATTCCATAGTGTAGAACCATTTGGTAGAGAGAATGCAGTAAATAGTAAGCTTGGGTAATTGGGCTCAATATATTTACTTAGAAGAATTCTTGCCCATTTTCTTTGACTCTCTTTGTACAACCTCCAAATTAATTTTTCCTTAAGAGCTAAGTTTGCATCCATAAGAACTCTTAAACCGAGACCTCCCTTAGTTTTATCATCACACACCTTGCTCCATTTCACTAAAGAAAATTTTCTTTTATCATGTAATCTTGACTACAAAAATGACCACATAATATAGAATAAACGTTTTTCTATCAATTTTGGCATAGTATACAAGGACATATAATATGTTTGAATGGTCTATAATATTGATTTAATTAGTTGCACTCTTCCCGCTAATGATAACCATCTACCTTTCCATACCTGTAGTTTATTTTGAACTTTACTTATAACTAGATTCTATAATTCTATCCTCATTCTCCCCTCAAATAAGGGTATCCCTAGATAAGTTGTTGGAAAATTTGCCTCCTCCATTTGAAGTAACTTGCATATCCCTACTTTAATTTTAGCTATGGTTTTTAGGCCCGGATGCTCTTTCTTATTCCTTTAATAATTTATTCAAAGCTTTGGCCTCGATCATCCTTGCCCTCCCAAAAAGGGTTGTATCACCTACAAATTGTTGATGGGTGATGTTGTCGATGTTATTACTAGCCTTAAGTCCACTTATAATCCCATATTTGTTAGCCTTCTTCAAGTTCCTATCCAAAACCTCTTCCATAATAATGAAAAAATATGGTGATAGAGGATATCCCTTTCTAAGAACTCTCTTGGCTTTAAATGATTATGTCACTAACCCATTGACCATCATTGAATATGAAAATATAGAGACACAAGCTTTAATCCATCTAACCCATTTCTTCCCAAATCTAAACTTTTCCAATATTACAAAAAGAAAATCCTATTTAACCCTATCATAGGCTTTACTCATATCAATTTTTAAGATCATTGCTTTCTCTTTTCTTGAAGTTTTTGAATGCATAACTTCATGAGCTACTATGATCCCATCCAAAATTTGTCTTTCTTTCACAAATCCTCCTTGCTCTTCTAAAATAATTTTGTCTAACAATGGTCTTAACTAATTCTCCATAACTTTAGAGATAATATTGTATGTCATATTACATAGGCTTATGGATCTAAATAAATCAAACAACTCTACATCCTTCTTTTTTGAAATCAGGGTAAGATATGTTGCATTTATTTTATAAAGTATGTATTGTTTTACCCTAGACTGTTCCACTGCCACCAATAAAGAATCCTTCACTATATCCCAATTATGTTGATATAATGCTACAAAGAGTCCAACTAGACTTGGAAATTTATCCTTATTAAAATTGACAAGAGCTAAATGAACTTCTTCTAGAGGCTCCACCAATTTCCTATTGTCTTCATCTATTATAAATGAAGGTGCTTCTTATAGAAGTTTATCATTAAGAAATTCAAAATCCTTTGATCCTAGAATATTATGATAAAAAGACCTTACCTCCTTTATGATTTCACTCTGGCCTTCAATCCAAACCCCTTCTACTAATTTAATTCTACAAATTCTAGATGTTGTTCTATGTACTATAACCATTCTATGAAAAAACTTTGTATTTTGATATCCTTCTTTTAACCAAGTCTATCTCAATTTTAATCTCTAAAATTTCTCTTTCTTAAAATATTATGATATTCACTAACTCCCTTTCCTTTGAGCTTGGATTATTACGATCACCATATTGGAATTTTGAAAATTTATCTTTTAGTTCTTCTTTCTTCTCAAAAATATTTCAAAAAGTATTCTTGTTCCATTATTTTAATCTAGATGTCATTAATTTAATTTTTTTTGGAAGTGTATATAGCCCATCGTTTATTGAAGAATTCCATGTTTGTGCTATTATATCAAACATTGAGGATGGTCTTGTCACATCTTCTCATACTTAAAATATGATATTTTTTTAATTCACTTACCACCATTTTAACTCTTATCGGCTAATGATATGAACCAATCCTTGTCAAGGTATTAATTTTAGCACATATCCCTTCATCTAGCCAATGATTTGAGAGTATGCATCTATCTATTTTTTTTGCTATTAGGTTATGACCTCTCTTGTTGTTGATCTATGTACAATTGTCTTCTTCAAACTCAATATTCCATAGATTATTGTTTTAAATAAAAGCTGAGAAATCTCTCATACTCTGGGTTAATTTTCCTAATTCCCACAATTTTTTTTTATTGATAATGGATTTTGAAAGGGACCCAAAACCTTCTATACAAGCCATAGAGAGGATCCCATGAAGGTTTGACTCAATATGGAGCAAGCCAAAAAGGGGCCAACACTTGTGGCCACACGAAAAAACTAAAGAGATACATAGCAGTTACGACCCATAGGCAACAAAGGAACATAGGAAACATATTGCAAATAAAAATGGGATAGACTAGTAGGGTCCAAGGGTACCACATCATTTCGAGACATAATATTCATCATCAATTTCTTTGGGACCATACTCCCTAGGGTGACTGACTTTCTGCACATTCATCTGATTAATGATTTTGCTTGCTCTCAACAGCATCTACGTCGCTAAAGTAACAATATCTTCTAGGTCGGTGATCTAGTCGATGTATCCCATTTTTTGAATGTATCAAGATCCTGAAGATGACCTTGTCGTAGTATTCTGCATTTTGTGAGTAGGGGAGGGACTATCAATGTTTTTACCTTTCTCACTTGCATTCTTGACACGGACCGAGCGTCTTGTAGGAGTTGAAGATGATCCTACTGGAGATAACACTCTTTGTTTGCATGACCTATTGGGGGTACCATTATCAACATCGATTACCGAACATTCAAGGGTAACTTCCACCAGTTCCAGAGGTGAGCCCATGATGGGATCAAGGACAATGATCGGTCTAACAACTTCATCTAGCTTGGTTATGGCATTAAAATCTCTTATGATGATGAATTGGGTTTCTTGGTATTTACTTCTCATAAAGACTTCAATTCCACTCTAAACTTCTAATCTACCTAACTGAGTTATAGGTCCATAGACATTGATAAGGATGAAATGAATATCTGCAAAGTAGCATGTGACTAAAGAGGTTATCCAATGCCTAGTTTTATGAATGGTTACACAAGATGTTCTAACAGGATTCCAATAAGTTAGAATTCCCTCTACCACTCATTTATAATCCATAGCATCCCATTCACATCTCACCCATATTGCTTTCATAGTTTTTGAAACTTCTTCTTTTGTCATTTTAGTTTCTTGGATATAAATAATATTAGGCTTATTACTTAAATAGAGGTCCCTAATACACCTCTACTTTGAGGGGGCATTATCACCCATTATATTCTATGATATGATAATCATGTCTCATTAGGGGCTATTGGCCCCACTTGTGAATTACCAATACCATTTTATTGTTTGGTAAAGAGAATTTCAACCAACTTAGTTTGTGTTCCTTTCTCTATGTTTGCTCTTGCTTCTCTAGATCTTGTTTGATAATTTGAGGGTTTTCCTCTTTTACCTTGCTTGTATAAAGAGTAAATCTTATTATTATATTCCTCGATATTATTTCACAACTTCATTTTCATCAGATTTATCTTCTCCTAGCTCTACTATATAAGTTTTTGACTTGTCCTACTCAATTTTTGGTATTTCCTTATTAATGGTAGAGGTATTAACATCTAACACTGCATTTTATTTACCAATTTTTTTCTCTTGAATGGTGCATAACACTTCAAGAGAGTCTTAAAAATATGATTATACACATTCCTTAGGTTCATAGAGAATGTTTATCCCTAAATTAGGATCATACTAAATAGACGGTTCCTTGTTAATATGATGAACTTGTTGTATTGTATCCTCTAAGCTTTGATATACTTTTTATTCATAGGTTAAAGCCTCAAAAGAGTTGGTATTTATTCCAATACCCTTCCTTACTAGTCTCCAATGTTTAATTGCTTCCATTTTTCTAGATCTATTTTTTGAAAGTTGAAAACATCCTCATCCATATCCATTTGTAAGTTTCTCTTACAATTTTCTACATATGATTTGATTGGACTCTTCTTAGGGCATGATATCTAAATATGCCCCACATCATGACATCTTCTACATCTAAAAGATATGTGTTCATAATCTATGGTTTGGTTCCACATCTTATCCCCATACTTAAGAATGATTTATTTTGGTAAAGCTTTACTTATATCAATCATGACCAATATCCAAGCATAAATAGCCAAGAATCCATCTTTTGTAGTTTCTAAAATCTCAAGGAATTATCTTAGAGTGTTGTCTATTTCCTTGAAGGTATACATATCCCAAAGTACAATGGGCAACCCATACATCCTAACCTAGAATGGTACTAGGGATAGATTTACATTTTTAGGTGAAAAGCCTTCATACCAACAAGTGAGGAAGAGTCCCGCTCTTCCCATAAACCAAGGAACCCCTTTTAGAATTATCTCTTTTTTTCCTAGAACAAAAATATCTAGGAAGAAATGATAGAATCACTCCTGGAGACTTCCAACTCTTATCAATCCTTTTTATCAAGGTTGAAGCCCTTGGTCAATACCTGTTAAATTTATCAAAAATCATCCTATCTTTGAGTAACAAGGATCGATCCTCTATGGTGCCCTCACTAACCTCTATTACTAATGATGATTCTAAGGATTTAGCTATAAATCAGTCCATGGAAAAGAAACTAAAACTCAAAATATATCGAAAGTTACCAAAATATCCTATAGTGAATATAATTTTTGATAAAAAATTATAATAATTTGCATGTAATATTTCTAAGATAAATAAGGGAAAAATAAACTTAGCTAAAAATTTCTAATGCCCAAGTAGAATGTCTTGTCTCACTAAATACCTAGCCCTCCATTACTCCTCATATCATCCAAACCCTAGCTGAAAAATATTTGTAATTTCTTTTTTCATGACTTGAAAAATTGTCACTAACCTTATTCTGGATGGCTAACTTCATAGGGTTATATCTACCTCAATATTGCTCGTTTAACCTTGACCTTAAGGTAGGGGTACCCTCTTATATCATACACATTGATTTATTTAAGTTATTTTTAGCATTTATGGGTAATGTATTAATTCCATTTGTTTTTAGAAATTATTGTATTTTCCAACATGGTATCAAAGCATATGTAAATCTTCCTTACTCTATTACTTTTCTTTAGAAAATTAATTTCTATGATGTTTCTTAAGGGAAATAGTGTTGAAGCAACTAGAATAATTTTTGTGATTTGCCAACAATTTGTTAAGAGGTTTTCTATTAAAAAACCCTAGATGGACTTTGATCGTGAGGATCTCACTAGATTCGATAGATTTACTCTAGGATAAATATTCACCAGTAGATTCCTTGTTCCTCAATCCAATCTCTAATATTTTTTAATTTCTAACCAAGTAGACTCCCTAGCCTTAGGATTGATTTTTTCAACGTTCCTTGAAAACCTCATTTGTCTTTTATGGATTTTTCAAAAACATTCATTTCCTTTTCTCTTTTGGTATTTTTTGTCTCATAGTAGTACATATGAGAGTTCAATCTACATGACTACCATGAGAGTAGAAAATAAGAGGTTGAACATTTTACAATAGACCCTAGATGCCAATGAAGTCGTAAACTTTCTTGCATGACAAATACCTCTAAGCCATTTCACAAAGTTGCTAAAATGGTCTCACAACTTTTTTTACATTGACATGAGAGAATGTATTGATTAGTTGTGTTTGAAAAAAAGATTGTGTAGGGGAAATTATAATAGATATGAAGAAATCACTTTGTTTTTGTTGCAATTTTTTTTAAGGTATTTATTTTTCTACATTGAGATTTTTTCTCTTTTTTCCATTTTATAGAGTACACCCACCATGATGGAATAAGGTACACAAAACATTTTATGGCATCAATATGATATAGGTTTGTATAACTATGCATAGGAACATAAGAGAAGGTAATTAAGGGAGGTTAGAAGAGGAACCTCTTATTACATACTGATGGCCCTTATTGTTTTAAAAGATACCCAAGTTAAGGAGGCTAGGGGAACCTCTCATAAGGTGTTGGGCTTAGGAGGTCCATAGTTCAAACTCAAACCAAGGGGAGCCTCTCATAAGACGTTGGGCTTAGGAGGTCCATAGTTCAAACTCCACCAACCTATTTTTTGAATGACATTAATGACATAAAATCCCAAATTGGTGATGTCAAAAAATTTAACATGGCATTATGCAAAGATGACATGGTGTTATGCAGGGTTATGCATAGGGGCAAATTTTGCAATTTAGAGCGAATTTATGATTTTCACAAATTCTATTTTGCTAATTTTGGGACCCTAGAGGTCGGCCCATTCACCCAAAAATTACGGGATCAATTTTTTTAGGGTAAATTCACCTTGGTACAATAAGGTTTCCCACCTAATTTTTGCCTTAAAATTATTAAAAAAAAATTATCCCACCCAATTCACCTCTTGTACCCCACTATATATAGGTAACCCTGACAACGACACTCATACAATTAAAACATTAATTTTCTTTGATAGCGAATGATACAAAGTAGGTGACTAACACAATGTAAAAGATAGAAGGTGACTAACACAAGAGGCCTGGTAGAATGCAACTTATACTAGGTGACTGACACAAGGTGACTATCACAAGGCGATTGGTAAAAGCAACTGGTACAAGGCTATTGACACAAGGTGACTAACACAAGGTGAATGATGCAAGGAAACTGATGCAAGATGACTAATGAAAGACGACTGACACAAGGTGACTAATGCAAGGCAATTGATGCAAGGTGACTATCACAAGTCGACTATCACAAGGTCATCGATAAAAGCAACTAGCATAAGGTGACTGACACAAGGTGACTAATGCAAGGTAACTGATGCAATGCAACTGATGAAATATGACTAACACAAGGTGACTGACACAAGGTGACTGACATAAGGTGAGTGACACAAGGTGAGTGATATACAATGATAACCATTTATCGATAAGTTTATTTTACCATTTATGTTATTTTTTATACATTTTTATTCATTAACACTCAATAAAGAGGTTTTCCTATTATTTGGGCACCAATCTCAAGCCTTCTTGGATAAGATATTCTATTATCTTGAATAGTAGTTCTTTCTTTTACTAGTTATTTTTATTTTTCAAAATGATGTTCATGTTACTCATTTGTTTATATAGGTAAAATATCACTTGTTGGCAGTGGAAAGAAGGGAGGCTAGTCTTCCGATAAAAGGAGTATCCTCAAATACTTTCATAATATTTTGAAATCCAGTCAGCCATCAACATCTACACAAATTGAAGGTATGAACACCTTTACTTACTAACCAGTTAATTTTTGTACATTGTTAATTATATATATATAATGTTTTCATTCATTAAGAAGGGTGTTTTTTTGTTGATGGCTTTGTCCATTATTTATCTATATTTTTTAACATAAGGTATGCTTTTAAATAGAATAATGATAATAACCCTGGTATTGACCCTAGTATTATCTCTATAGAAAACATTGTTGACCCTGGTATGCCTCCACTTCCACATATCCACGATAATGAAAAGTCCATAGATGAAAATTTTCTTAATAAAATGGAACAACAACATGAAGAGATTCCTAAAACTAACACACCAAATGGAAAATAAAATAATAGTTCTTATGCAGTCCCTACTTCTGGAGAATCTTCTTCTAAAAAACATAAATGTGCAAGGTCATCTAGGTGGACAATTAATAGATCATTTTAGCCTGATTGGGTTTCAAATTTTCCATTTGTTGAGCCAGTGTTGCCAGAGAATAGTAATGAGGTAATAACATAATTGAGATGCATAATTTGTAGTTGGAAACATGGAAAGGATCATAGATTGCAAGTTAATAAAGATACAATAGAAAAATATATTGGAAAGGTTTATATAAAAACAAAAGAAAGTGATGGTGATCAAAAAAACCAAAAAATTATAGGTGGAAGGATGCATTAGAGTGTGCACATATCAGATATGCACAAGAATATGATAAATAAATGAAACAAAAGCAAACTTTGGTTGAGAAAGATACAACGATTCAAGCCCAATTTCAAAAAATGAATAAGTTCACTTTAGCTTCAAAATTTTTACAATTTGTTGTTGTACTCACTATTCTTAAAAAAGGTAGACCTATATCTAATTTCATTGATTATAAATCTCTATTTTGACTAGCTGATGTGCAAAACTTACCCAATGCCCATTGGTCAGATCAAAGTGGTTGGAAAATGGTAAAATATTTGTCATTGGTTGAGTAGGATGACCTCAAAGAGAAAATAAAAAAGGCCAAATTTATTTCACTTTCAATTGATGAGGTGATTGTTGTTGACAACACATCTTGGATTTGCATGCATGTTTACACATTGGAAAATCATTTAAGGCAACCTCATTTACTTGCATTACGCAAGATGGTGGAAAATTGCAATGCAAAAAATATTTACAATGTTGTTTCTAGTTTAAAGGAAATAGCAGGAATGAATGAAATGGAAATAGCCACTAAGTTAATATGTGTCGGAGCTAATGGTGTTGCTACAATGCAAGGACACAAGAATGGTCTTTGTGTTAGACTACAAACATATGTTGCCCCATATTTGATCCCTATTCATTGCATGGATCATAGAATGAATCTTGCATACAAAATTGTGGATACATTTACAAATGTAACGAGAGTGGAAGAGCTTATCCGTGAAATTCATGATTATTTTTCATGTAGTCCAAAAATATTTTTAGAGTTTTAGCAGTTTGCACTAGGAGTTACTGAAGGTAAAAAACTCTTAAAAGATGTAGATACTAGGTGGATTTTGATGTATCAACCGACATATAGAGTTTTCAAAGAATATCAATCCTTGGCAGGGTTTATGTATGCAAATCGTAGGGTAGTTGATAAGGCTAAAGATTTGCTATTTCAAATGAGTGACTTTGAAACACTTCTCACATTGTGTGGTGTTCTTCCAATGTTGGAAGAAAGGAATACTTTGATCAAAATTGCACAAGAAAGATCGATTTATATTGTGGATTTCATCAGGGCAAGAAAATAAATTTGCATACATATTGATACGATGTATGCATCTAGTCAAAGTTTTATGGATCCCATGTTTGAGAGTTGGAGATTATTGACAAATGTGAATGATCCTCAAAACTTTTTGAAGTTCAATATAAATGATCATCTATGTATTAATGTCCATGGAAAGGAAATTCCTTTATATTATTTTAGTCAATGAATGGATATAACTACAAATGAAGTTGAACAAATACCTATAACATACAATATATTTCATGTAGTTGTAACATATACAAAAATTAAACTGAAACAAATAGCAAAATCATTGACAAAAGAAATTAGAGATCGTTTTCAAAGAGATGAATTGCTTGAGGCTATGGGTGTGGTTAACCCGATGTTTTGGGATCCTTGTAATGAATACCAAATTTTAAATGGTTTATTTCTCAAATACATGGGCACTCTTGCTAGCCATTTCACTAAACGTGTGGTAGTCAATGGTATTGAAATCAATGGCATTCTCAACAAAGATCTTTTGACAAAACAATCAAACTATTTTGGAACAACAATGTCTGCTCAAGTTTCACAACTCACTAACCGTCATGAAACAAGTTCTATTTCATGTTTATGAAAACAATTACATCCCAATAGTATCTTACAACATACTATGAGTGAATATTTTTGTTTATATGAATTATGTCAAACGATGATTTTAGGATCTATGGAAGATGAAAGGGTATTTAGTGCATTATCTTATGTAAAATCTAAAGTTCAAAATAGGTTGGACAAAAATTTGGAAAATTGTTTGAGAGTATATGTGTCGACCTATGAGGTAGAGAAGTTTCCTTATGAAAGAGCTTTGTCATATTGGAAATCTATGGCAGATAGAAGAGGTGTCACGAATACTCAGGATGATGAGGATAATGGTAACATTGATCAGGCTGTGATGACAAATTTTTTTGGTATGAGTGCAGAAGATTTTGTACAATCTGAAAAGAGTTTGTTCTAGCTTCCAACATTATGATGCAAAGATGCTTTCATTTGATTTGATTTCACATCTTATGTTATCAGTTTTCAATAGAATATTGAGATTTGATGCTTTCATTTGATTTGATTTCACATATTATGCTACCAGTTTTCAACAGAATATTGAGATTTGATTATATTTTGAGACATGTATTTTGGAACACGATATTTTGATTTCAAAATTAACATATAATGCTATCAGTTTTTAATAGAATATTGATTACATATATTATTTATTTTCACATGTATTTTGATTTCACATATTATGCTATCAGTTTTCAATAGAATATTGATTACAGATCTGCTATCAGTTTTAAATAGAATATTGATTACATATATTATTGATTTTCACATGTATTTTGATTTCACATATTATGCTATCAGTTTTCAATAGAATATTGATTATAAACCATGTATGGTAAACTAAATATATGTGCTGCTATCAGTTTTAAACATAATATTGATGATAGATACTACTGATTTTCACATGTATTTTGATTTCACATTTTATGGTAAACTAAATATCTGTGTTGCATTTCAGTCATTTCAAATTATTTCATAAAACATAAAAGAACATTTTATTGCATCCACATAATTCAAAATTACGTCTACTAACATGGCAGTGTTATACCAACGATTTTATTGCTTTCATTCACCATCTATTCACACAACATAGCAATAATTCACACAATGAAACTTCAAAAAATATGGCAATATTATACCAATAATTTCATTATTTATTGCATCCACACAACTAATCAAAACATCACAATATTGAAAACAAAATATCAAAAAGCTAATACAAAATTACGTCTACTAACATGGCAGTGTTACACCAACGATTTTATTGCTTTCATTCACCATCTATTCACACAACAACATAACAATAATTCACACAATGAAACTTCAACAAATATGGCAATATTATACCAACAATTTCATTATTTATTACATCCACACAACTAATCAAAACATCACAATATTGAAAACAAAATATCAAAAAGCTAATACAAAATTTATGGAAATTGTCTCTTTCATTGATTTCAAAAAGATACCATTCTTTGACAATTTAAAAAAAATATGCAACATGTATTGTTTGGTTTCTCCTCAAATAAAAAACAACAGTTCTACTTTTCTTATTGCACGGTGCCTAAAGTTTTAGTTGCATCTACCTCAATATCCTTTGCTTCCAATGCACCAACCCTTACCAAAGTTTCAACTGTAGTGTTTATCCCTGATAGCAATAAACCTTCTTCCTTCGTTGGATCTTCTCTAAATGGTGCATTCAGTTCTTTCTCATGTTTTTTTAATACAACCTCCACATCCAGGCCCTTATCTTTGATAAACTTCCTCAACCAATTGTTTTCTCTAATAGTGTATTGCAATCTTTTCTTCACTTCAATAGCATTCATCACACTAATTTTTGCAGTCTTAATCAACATTCTCATGGCACTGACTTGTTGCTTTAAGTGCTGATAATTAGACTACAAAATAGAAGAGAAAAAGGTTAATATTTATAAACAAAATAAATTTAAGAAAAAAATGATTTTTAGTTAGGTAAAACTTACATCAGCGGTAAGTCTTGTAGTTTTTGCAACTGCTAATTTTTTCATATCTAGTGCCCATTCATTGAAATATGCCTAGGCCTCGGCATTGAGGTTTTCTAATCGATCCAGCATAATGGCCAAAACTTCATCACTATATTTAGACTCGGCCTGCACGGTGCCAAATTTAGCTTTACGTAACAGAGCATCGAGCTTTTGTGGCTCATTCTCCACCTTTGAAAATAACTCCTTTCTATGTGCAAAATTCTTGTATCGATCATTTATTGCTTTGATCAAAACCTTGGCCTATATTCCTATTCTCTTAATGTATCTATATCTACAAGAAGATTATTCATAACTGTAGCCTTACATCTATTAGCTAATAAAATAGTTTCTAAAAAATTAACTTTATCATCATCATTCGGATGATGATGGGTGTCGACTTGCTGGTGGGGGGAAGAGGAAACTATAGTGGCATATGCTTCAAAATTCTCCTCTGCTTCATCATCGATCTCTAGACCATGAAGCATATCACTTGTCTTTAGTGGGAAATTATTCATATCCTGATAAAGAAAATCATCATCGAGATTCATAGTGGTAGAGGGCATCTGAGATGCGCTCTCTACATTTGATAAATTATCAAGGGTTAAAAATGGGAACGATGTCCCTAAAACAAGAGACTGAGACACTATGTGTGTCTCAGCTTGACTATTGGTTTCCAGAGGTGGTGGTGTGAGGAACTATTTCCCATGCATGCAAGATTGGTTCCTCACCGATGGTGCTTGCTGTGAAGTTTGACAAACTTGTTGTGGATGGACTTGCTATGAACGAACTTGTTGTGGATGGACTTGTTGCGTTTGCTATTGTGCACCCGATGGAGGCATCTATTTTCTCAGTATTTTAAATCTAAGCGGTGCATCTACAAAATTTCACATGAAAAAATAAATTAAAACTAGTGTTAAAAATAATGCCATTAAAAGAGATTAATTTTAACTAAACATACCAGACTCAGACTTTACAACCATTGTCGTTGATGATGCAAGCATTTGCCTTTGCTTTGAAAATAGTTAAAATATTTTCTCAAACTAAATATAATTTTATATCGTTAAAATACATTATTTAAAATAGTACTTTTGAATAATAAGGTTACCTTGTGAGTTGGAGGTTACTTCTTCAATATCGACTGCAATAGATGCATGTCCAGAAGTAATAGGAGTCATACGTGTACATTTAGTGGTGGGAGTTACTGGTGATGATTAAAACTGCATGTCAAAATCGATAGATGCTTCTTGAATCCTAAAGGCAACATCCCTTTTACTAGATGAATGAGCTGCTCTTCTCTGTTTTCAAAAGAAAATTAGAAAATAACAAGATTGATTGAAAAGAAAGAAAAGAGAGATTATTCCAATAAATAATTTTACCTGTATTTCATTCTCAATCATGCCAATAGCCAACAAATCTGGGTGCAATGCAGTTGGAGGATTGTTTTTTTGAAGATTGTAGTATGCTTTATTTAAAAGACAAAGAATAAAGTTGTTGGATGTTACTGTATATGCAAATTGAATTTTTTGGGTACTAAGAAGGTCTTATTTTAGGCGTTGTAAATGTGCATGGACCAATCATATCTACCTCCATCAATACATCGAATCAATAATGATAATGCCCAAAAAGGAAATTTTGTAGGTCACCCCTGCAGAATAAGCCTTCCTAGGAAAAATTCAATGCAGGCATAAAGAAATTTGTCTACAACATTGGAAATGTTTAAACCCCTTTTTGACTTAGAAGAATTAACTAAAAAATAGAGAGAACATTATTAGAAAACAAAAATTACAACAGGGAGAACATTATTAGAGAATGGAAACTACAATACATCAAAATTAAGGATAAATAAAAATGAAATTTTAAAAACATACCTTTCAAATGGTCTGGATTCACAACATATTTGGATGCTAGCATTGATTTGTTATATTCAGTAAAGGCATATTGGTTGTTCACCAGGAGACCATCTAAAAATGGTAACCCTATTAGTCGCTGCACATCCAAGGGGTTCACAGTAAAAACAATATCCTTGTTATCAACTTTGATCTATATAGTGGACACATCATGGTTGTAGCAACTAACTATCCATTGCATCAGGGAGACATTGACATCCAACTATGGCATCTTCATGAATCTAGTAACTTTGAAGGTGTAAAGCCAATTAGAATATCTCCTAGGAGTGCTGAAAATATTCTTGATGTTGGGGAAATAGTAGTTCTTGAATGTTACTTTGGAAGGCAGAGGAGAGGAAGAGCTAGCCATTTTTGAAAACCCTCTAAAAAAGCTTTGAAACCCTCTGAAAACACTCTGAAAAAGTTGGGAAAATGCTCCAAAACCCCTTTGAAAAAGCTCTAAAAATACTTTGAAAACACTCTAAAAAAGCTCTGAAAATGCTCTAAAAACAATCTAAAAATGCTCTGAAACCGCTATGGAAAACCCTTTAAAAATACTGGAAAACACTTTAAAATTGCTCTAGAAATCACTGTGGGAAAGGTGAAAAATGACCCTGCTATTCTATTTATAGAAGTCTGCATGGCTTAAGTCGATGGATGCATGACATTGGTAGAGGAGAGGACACGTGGTAGCATATTATTGATGATATTTGGTGGTTGCCATATTCTAGTCACCTTGTGACAATCAACTTATGACAATCACCCTGTGACGATCACATTGTGACAATTGCATTGTGATAAATGCACTATGATAGTTGCCATATGCTAGTCACTTTGTGGCAGTTACCTTGTGATAGTCACCTTGTGATAGTCACATTGTGACAGTCATGTTGTAATAGTCGCATTATGATAGTCTCCATATGCCAGTCACCTTGTAATAATCACCTTGTGACAATCACCTTGTGACAATCGCTTCTACCAGTCACCTTGTGCCAGTTGTCTTGTGCCAGTTGCTTCTGCTGGTTGCCTTGTGATAGTCGCTTATGTAAGTCTCCTTGTGATAGTCACTTTTGTTAGTTGCCTTGTGACAGTCACTTCTATTAGTCGCCTTATGACAGTTGCTTCTGTTAGTCTCCTTGTGACAGTCACCATTTTAAAATTTTGAAAAATTTGGTGCAAAATTTTCAAAAAATTGCCATTATTTGATAATTTTTTTGTAAAATTTTGAAAAATTCACCTTGAAGTTTATACATCGTACGACTATATTCACCCTGATTTTATAATTAATTTTTTGATACTACCCCTTATGCATAACCCTGATGTTATGCGATCATGTGGTACTTAATGATGAGATCACCTCTTTTCATATGCACATGTTGATGTAGAATTTGATGACATGGCACCCATTGAAGATATGTCACTCTATGATGATGTCGTAGCTAGGGATGCCATTACACATGGTGATGATGTGGCACATGATATGTAACTCAATAATGTGCCCCATGATGATGTGACACTCATTTATGTAGTGAACGATGACATGGTAGGTAGTGATATGACAAGTGATGATATGAAAAGAGTCAACATGGTGGACAAATTACCATATGGTAGGTAAAAAATAGGTTCAACCAATTACACTTTGTCAAATCATCAAGCCTATTGATTGTATAATTGCATAGTCAACAAATAGACTTGGAAAAACATGAATTTTAGACCAAATCAAAGAGTAACAAGTAGTGCAATTTGGGTTACAAGTTATAGAGCAAATAAGAGCATGATAAGTGACATAGCTCGATACACTACCCAATAGCCTATATAGTCAACACCCACTTGACAACCCCATGTATGAGATAGTGATACATATCATCACTTCATTCATCAATATTCTATACAATCAACACCAAATTGGCTCACCCTCATCCACTCATGCAACAACACATGGTTGCTTCCTATTCATTATCGGTGAAGATTTTTTTAAAATTTTCAAAGGTTTTGGAGGCATTTTGTGTGATTTTAGGGTCAAAATTTCAAGGACTATAACTTTTGCATACAAAAGTGTTTTCAGCCCAATTTTTTAAATTGAATGACTTTTGAGATATTTGTATTAGTAATGTTGCTTCTATTCATAACTACATCTACGATTTTGTATGTTGATAAGAAATTTATGGTTCAATGTATATCCTTGTTGAATGATCCATTGGAAAAACAAGATTGAAGCTTTACTTTGAAGTAAGGGGTTTCTCAAATACATGAATGAGAATCCTCTAGAGAATTATTTTGAAGAGATAAAGTAGTTTTTTAGGGATAATAAGGATGAGGCTCTTGGTGTGATAGCTCTTCATATTGATAAGGTTCATGACACCCATGTTAGTAGCACTATGAATCCCAAGAAATTGCATGGTAAATTTTAGGGGTTGTGTGATAAAATTGACTCCACACAAATTAGTAGATTGGAGGTAGAGCTTGATACCTTGATTATGGAATCCTTTGATATTATTTATGAGGATATAATTTAATTTAAGAAGTTGCAATATGATATATAGACTACTAGAGGCATTCCAAAGTGGATGAGGCAACAAAAAGAAGTTGTAGATAGTGAGAAGCATATTGATCTTCTCAACATTATGTTTGATAACATTTTGAAGACATATCAGATAGTTGTTATTTTGATTTAGATGCTTTGCATCTACTTCCCAAATTTTCCTCCTCCTCTAATTAATGAAGTGTTCAAACATCTTTATCATCTCAAAGAAAATGATAAAATTATCATTCTCTCACCAATCTATCTCATGCAAAATAAGTGATTAAGGCCAATATTGACAAGAAGCAAAAGCAAAATAAGAAGACTTAAAATCTCTTTAAAAATCCAATTTATGAGTTCTAAAAGGCCAAACATAAAGTAGGGTTTTGTCATATTCACATAAAAAATCTTGGGGAAACAATAAAAAAGGAGGATGTTGATACTACTCTCTTTATGCATACAGTGAAGATAATTGTGATGGTGAAACCTTACAATCTTATATAACTTTTCATTCAGCATAATGGACATCCATTTCTTCTACTAAGTGGATTCCATATTCAGGGGCAATAAGGCACATGATGAAGCACGAACACCTTATACATGATTACAACACATTGCATTTAGGGGAGTGTGTTGTCATTCAAGATGATTCTTTCTTATAGATGGCAAGTCATGGTGAGGTTAATATAAATATTAAAATATTCTACATTTGATAAGGTTATTCATGTTCCTAGTGTAGGCCTCAATATTTTATCTATTTATCACATCCCCATATAAATAAAAGGTAGAATTTTGGTTTGATTGATGGATCATGAAGGATATTTATGATGGATTTAATGTAATTACCTCTAGCTATTGTGATGAGTCAAATTGGATGTACAAACTAGGAGATAGATCAGTTCCTTCTAATTATTCCTCTTGGAAGAGAGATTTTATGGTCATTGTGGCACATGAAAAATATGAGATACAATGGTAAAATTACAAACTTAGGAATATTAGTTATGGGTCACTAAGTTACATAATTCATTAGTAGATAGTTATTGGAATTTCTTATGTTTATCCTCCTAGTTGTGCATGTGAGAGGTGTGTTTTTAGAAAGCATCATAGAGAGTCCTTTCCAAAAGAGATAGTGAGGTATGCCACACAACCCTTGGAGCTTATTCATAGTGATATATGTGGACCCATGGGTACACCATTTATTTATTGGAATAAGTACTTTAATTTTTCCATTAATAATTTTTCTTAGTATGTATGGTTATACATTATTCATACCAAATATGAGGCTTTTGAGAAATTCAAGGTATTCAAAGTACTAATAAGATTTTCAAGGTCATCGCTCAAATGAGCATAGAATTATATAGAATTTATCCAGACCGAAATCCCAAAGGCACAAAAAAGAAACGTGTGATGGCATATTACTAAAGTGTTAATTGTGAATATATACGGTAGCTAGCCACCAAGTGCCTCATAAAATATCGAAGGCTATAAATTTTGTTGGTTAGAGTGTTCAGTCATGGGGTCAGTTGCACTGAGCCATGTAATGCGTAGGATGGCCACATGGAGCCATAGGCAAAGTGTTACCCAAAGTGATGAAAGATGATTGGATGCCATGAAGGGAGAGTTACAAAGCTAGAGGGAATGAAAAAAGAATATGAAAGTAAAGGGACATTACGAAAGGAATGAATGAAGGAAAAGAGTCTAAAATCGAATGTAGGAGGAAGACAAAATGAAAAGCAAATGAACAATATTGTGAAAACTTTTAAAAAACCATGGAAAATCATGAGAGGGGTTGGAAGTTATCTAAAATAGGGAGGCATGAAGAGGATTGGAAGGTCTCCAAGCTATTGCAAACTAGTTTTTCCACCTTGTATGCAGCAAAAGAAGGTTTTGAATATAAGTTTTCATTGCACATTTTTCTCCTACATGTATTGAGTTCATTTAATGGTGTTTTATGCATGGATATGGTAGCATCATTTAATGTTTTTAATGCATGCTTTTATTCCTTAGACTCTTGCACTTAACCAGATTTAGATTGTGTGGATGCAGGTCTAACCTGGTTTTGTTTTAGTATTCATGATCTTCCATTTTCTGCAGAATAGGAGGGATTAGTTTACAGTAGCTCTCTTTGATCACTTTTCCGCACTTTGTTTCATATTATTTCAGATTTTTAATTTTTTTCTCTAACCCTAGCTTTTGTCTTTCATTTTATTTTCTTTAAGTTCCATCAAGCACTCAAAGCCCTAAAAGGTTATATTATTTTGCACAAAAAAATCATTAATGGGGGTTTTGAAGTAATTAGAGCATCCAAATAATTTTGTTGTTTAAGGCTAACATGTTAAATTATTTGGACACATTTAATTAAGGCATTTTTTTTAAGGTTCCAAAACAGATTCTTGCACTCCACAGGTTATATTATTTTAAAATTTGTTTAACAAAGTTTTCAGTTAATAAATTCATTATTAAACAAGCATAATTAATTTCATTTCAACAAAAAAATTTATAAAATCATTAAAATCAACATTAACATTCAATACATTCAAAGTTAGATTTTAGTCATTTTATTTTATGCTCAAAATAGAGCTTAAAAAAAAAAAAAAAATTGTTAACAAAGCAAGATAAAATCCATTCACAAAGCAAGATAAAATGAATTAAATCACCATTCAGGATTCACATTTCAAAGTTAGATTTTAGTCTTTTCTTTTATGCTCAAAGCAAAGTTTAACAAAGGAAGATAAAATTTGTTAAAATTTGCTTAACAAAAGAAGATAAAATCTACTTAAAACACTTCAAGATAAAATGAATTAAATCACCATTCCAGGATGGTCATATGAGGACCAATCACATCACATTTTCTTTTCTTTCAAATTTCATGAACAATAAAGAGCATAGCAAATCAAAGTAATACCAAACCACAGGCCCCTTGTTAATAGTTACTTGCACCTCTAAGGTATTTCAGCACATTTTGCATATTTTCACAAGCATTCAAGCACACATTAAGAAAATAAGAACCTTGGAGAAATTTTGAATTTCTTTGCAAGAGAGGGTTTTCTAACAATACCCTGACTGTGATGGTGATTTTGCAATTGGGTAAAATTATCACTCAACAGAATTGGTGCTAGAAGGAGGGCCTGAATTGGTTATTTCATTGTTATTGTAAATGCTAAATTGTTCATTATTACTTGAAAGGCTAATTTGAAGATATTGGTTTGGACTAACGAGGTTTTGTTGATAGGTGATCATATTCATTGATTGGAAATTTCTTTAATTGATGATGCATTGATGCTAACCTTTTACAAATTGAGAATATTTCTTATTGTTATGGTTTAATTGATGCATTGTTAACAAACACTTGTTGTTGTCATTGTTAAGCTGGAACCTAAGGGTATCATTACTAGATCTAAGGCTATAGAAGATACCATTTTCCAAAGCCTATCTCCTACTTAGAGACATAGAAGATCCAAGAGTGAAGCAATTGTTATTCCACCTAGTGGGGTTTCAGTTGAACCACCTATTGTTCCTATTCTTCCTATTGTTCCTTTAGTCACACCACAACCAAATCCAATGGCTGCAAATGTTGCTTGGATGGGAGTGCATAGTAACCCCTTGAACATTGTTGGGGTTGCTCATGACATACCCAAGAACATAGAGAAATACTTACCCAAATACAAACATGATGGCACCATATTAGCAGAGGAACACATTCAAGCTTATAAAGACACATTAATCAGATTGCAAGTGGAACATGAAGATGTTGCTTGTAGAATATTTCCTTTGACCCTAGATGACTTGGCATATGATTGGTACATCAGTCTACCTACTAACTCCATTACATCTTAGGTCCAATTAGAAACTACTTTTGTGAATCAATTTAGGTTACCCTTAGATCCTACCATAATCTATCATCAATTTGCTTCTTGTAAGAGGGAACCTAATGAACCATTGAGAATGTTCAACATGAGATTTCAAAAGCTCTATTCGAGACTAATTGCTCCCTATGCTATCACTATTGATATTACTCTTCAGATATACTTTAGGGCATTAGATCCCATGACCTCCATGTTTGTTAGGAGAAATCCTTTGGTCACTACTCTTGCCTTAGCATACACGGAGGCCATGACTATCGAGCAACAGTTGATGCCACAAGGTTATGGGATAGGATAATTACCTACTATAGGACAACCTGGGGCATACAATCAAATCCCAATGATAAACTAGGCATTATCATAATAGACTCCAATGTTGAACACTTTGCCCTACAATCAATTTTACCCTACCATGCCCGCTTATCCTTCCACATTCACTTATCCGACTACACCCGCCTATCCGACCACTCCATTACTCTTAGAGAATCAATTGGCCACCCACAAAGCCATAGAAATTAATGCTCAGGCCTTGCCTACATTCTTAAATCCAACACCCATACAGAGTTTGAATCCATTTCAAAATCCAAATATTCAAACTCAAGGCACCTTATTCAAAATCAAAATGTGGTACCAAATCAAAACATTCTAGGTTTTGAGAATCCAACTAATCCTACCACTACTACTATTCAACCTAATGAGCCTAATTCAGAGGTAAAATACCTAAAGAGGTTGGTCCAGAAGCTAAGTAGTGATATGGTTCAGTTACAAAAATAGGCACCACAAAACTCACAATAAAATAGAAACTATAGTTTTTAGAGGAAATAGTGGAACACATGACCAAACAATGGGGGTGTACCTAGTCCGATTGCTAATCAGAATAATGCATCTACTAGTTCTAGTCAATCTCATACAATTGTTAATATTTTAGATTTGACTATGAACAATTGGTGTAGGATGCATTCCACTAAAGAGCACAATGAAAATGAATACCCAGAGTTTTAGAAGACCATAGATATTTTGCAATAAGAGATGGATGATTTGGAATTAGTACCTAATGAGGACTCTTCTCATCAAGCTAGTTCAAGCAAAGGTAAGGGAACTGCTTTAGTTGTTGAAAATTTTGATCCAAAAGATGAGGAAGAAGAGGAGGATGATGATCCCATAGAAGAAGAAGTTCAAGCCTTTAGGTAGTTTAAAAAGGGGAATCACAACTACCACTTGAGAAGTAAGAGTAAGACCCCAAATACTTCTTCTACTCCTCCAAACAATTCCATTATTCCACTAGATACTAAGGCAAATAACAATCCTACACCTCCATCTCAGATTGATTCATCCAAACCACCTCAAAAGGTGCAAAGTCTTGATAAAATTGCTTATAACATTGTTGATGATTTAAAGAAAATAAAAGCTAATATCACTTTGTTTGAAGTGGCACAACTGACAAATCAACAAGATTCCTTGATTAAGGCATTTGGTCAATCAAGCAAAACTGATGCTAGGAAAACTACAGAGTCACATTTTGTCTTGCGAAAGGAGAAAGGAGAGGTTCCTCCTTTCCTCCTAACAATCAAAATTGTAGGAAAGAATTTACACAATTGTCTAGTAGATTCAAGCACGTCAGGTAATGTAATGCCTTATGTTACTTGTCAGAGGTTGGGTTTGAAACCCAATCCTTCAAATAGAATGGTGGTACAATTAGATAGATCTAAGGTGAATGTGGTAGGCATGCTTCATAACATTCATATTCAGATTTCATCAAAACCTAGAATTCAACAATATATTGATATTCATGTTTTTGAGATTCCTATCAAATATGGTATGTTATTGGCTAGGGATTGGAGCAGAAACTTGAATGGCTATATGGCCATGGATTGTTCACACATGTGGTTACCTTGGAAAGGGGTAGCCAATCAAATCTGAATTGAAAGAGAGCCTAGACTCAAAGAGTTGATCACAAAGTATAATAGAACAAATGAAACCCTTTATAATGAGTCTGAGTTGGGTGTTTACACATTAGATACCAAGTTGGTTACAAATAAATCTAATGCTAAAATTCTATCTTGTGACCCACTTAATGATGATCATCTTGTTTGGACACTTAAATTTGATGGATCTAAATCCAAACAGGGTAGTGGAGCTAGGGTTGAACTCATTAGCCCTAAAGGTAGGTCTTCTCTTACTGCATTTAGATTACAATTTCCATGTACTTGCAATGCAATGGAGTATGAAGCATTAATTTTTGGATTACAATTAGCTCTAAATAAGAACATTAAATATTTGAAAGTCTTAGGGGATTCAATGTTAGTTGTTAGGCAAGTAAAGGGGCAATACACATGTCGTGATGAAAGGCTAATTCACTACAGAACTAGAGTTAGAGACTTAATAGATGAATTTGAAGCCTTTAACATTTCTCTGATTTCTAGAAAGAGTAATCATGTTGCAGACTCTTTGACAGTCATAACAGGTACGTTAAATCCCATCGATAAAAGAAAATTTAAAAATTTTTCAATAGAATTGGTTCCTTGTCCTTCTATACCTGATAATGTTAAAAATTTATAGGTATTTGAAAGTGACAGACACATCTTTGACTTTGTAACTAACTCAGGTGTTTTTGAAAATTAGGTGATTGATGAAGACCAAAGGTTACAAGAGGATGAAGATGAAGAAGATGAGGTAATGAAGAGAACTAATGCTATCCCAAAAGGTATTGTCTCACTTGAAAAACTTTTTGATATTGACTACCAAAGCAAAAGGTGCGATAAAATATCACCTTCAAATGATGCATATGATGTAGTTAATATTGGAAATAATGAAGATTCACATAATGTACTTATTGGGAAAGCATGCACACATCAAGAAAAAGAAGGAATAATACATGCACTTAAATATTATATGGATTGTATTGCATGGACTTATGATGACCTAAAAACTTACAATCAAAACATTATCATGCATACTATTCCTTTGAAGCCTGATTCTAAACCATTTCGAGCAGAAACAATGTCCAATTAACCCATTGTTGGAACCTCTCATAGAGAAGGAAGTTAAAAAGCTATTAGATGCAAAGATTATATTTCCTATCCGACATTCCACATGGGTTGCAAACATAGTTCCTGTTAGAAATAAAACTAGAGAGATTAGGTTATGTATTGATTTCAGGAACCTTAATAAAGCTTCGCAAAAAGATAACTACCCTCTTCCTTCTATCGATAACATTTTACAAATGGTTAATGGATCTGAAATGATGTCCTTTCTTGATGGATATTCTGGATATAATCAGATTCTTATTGACCCACGTGATAGAATGAAGACTGCATTTACTACTAAATGGGGAACATTTGCTTACAAGAGAATGCCTTTTGGTTTGCTTAATGTAGGTGCTACATTTCAGCGTGCCATGGACTATGCTTTTAGAGACCTCATTGGTAAATGCATAGTCATTTATGTAGATGATATCCCTATTTTCTCAAAGAAATGAGAAGATCATATTAATGATTTGAGAAAGGTTCTTCAAAGGTGTAGAGAACATGGAATTTCACTTAATCCTAAAAAGTGCATCTTTGGAGTAACTGAGGGAAAATTGTTAGGACATGTAATATCAAAATATGGCATTTCTATAGACCCTACGAGGATAGAGGTAATTCAAAATATTCCTTTTTTGGGTAGTAAGAAAGAGCTTAGATCATTCTTTGGGAAAATTAATTTTGTTAGGAAATTCATTTCTGGATTTGCTAAAATTGTTAAACCATTGAATGATATGTTAAAAAAGGATGTTAATATTAAGTGGACATGTGAGGCTAGGACTGCTTTTTAGAGTGTTAAAGATGCCATTTCTAATGCACCTATTTTGGTAAGTCCTGATTACAAGAAACCATTCTTCATCTATACTTTTGCATCTGATCATTCATTTGCTAGCATGCTAACTCAGAAAAGTGAAGATAATTCTGAAAACCCTATTGCTTTTATGAGTTCACCTTTGAAATATGCATAGTTAAGATATACCATTTTGGATAAACAAGTGTATGCCTTATTTAAAACTATCAAAAATATTAGGCATTACATTTTGCATAGTAGAGTTTTTGCCATTGTACCTAACCCTATTGTGAAAACCATGTTGATGCAGAATGAACTAGGCAAAAAATGAGGAAAGTGGATGTCTACCTTACAAGAGTTTGATCTTGAGATCCATCCAATGAAGCTAGTTCGAGGACAAGGCTTGACAAAAGCACTTGTGAAGATAGATCCTCAAATTTCTTATCAACATTATAATGTAGAGGATATCATGCAAGATGAATGGTATATTGATATTGTTTATTTCCTTTTGAATGGTAAGTGTCCTTCACATTTTAATTCCATATAAAGAAGAGCTCTTCATTTAAAGTCTATGAACTTTATGATTAATGTTGGTGTGTTGTACAAGAAAAACCATGAAGGAATTTTTCTTCATTGCTTGAATAAGGAAGAATCCACTCACATCTTACATGAGTTTCATGGTAAGTATGGGATGGGGCATGGTTCTACAAATGCCATGACACACCAGATCTTGAGATCTGGTTACTATTGGCCACACATCTTTAAATATGCCCATTCCCATGTACGTTCTTGTCATATTTGTCAGCTTGCAGCTAATAGAGAGAGACATGCACCTATGCCATTACAACCTATAGTTGAGATGAGATCTTTTGCTCAATGGGGCCTAGATTTTGTAGGGGTCATAAACCCTAATTCTTTAGCTTCCCATAAGTTCATTCTTACCACCTCTGACTATTGTACTAGATGGATGGAAGCTATCCCCACCAAAAATTGTACTACTGAGGTTGTTATTCAATTTTTGGAAGAATACATTGTGACTAGGTTTGGAATGCCACATTCAATTGTTTGTGATAATGGTTCTACTTTTATTTCACTCTATTTTGTAGAATGGGCATATGATAACAAGGTGAGCATCAAATATTCTTCTAATTATTATCCGTAAGGTAATGGCTTAGCTGAATCATCTAATAAAAACTTATTGTCAATTATTAAGAAATTGCTTGAACATAATCCTTAGGATTGGCATAATAAATTGAAGTTTGCATTATGGGTGGATAGAATAAGAATTAAAGAATCCATAGGAACATCACCTTATCATTTTATGAAGAACACAAGCTTATACTGAGAGGGGGAGGGTGAACAGTATAAGAGCACTTTTTACTTTTCTTTTCAAATAAATATTATGCAGTGTATAGATAGCAGTATCAATAGTAGTAATAAAAGCAATGCACAAAACACCATACACAATAGAGACACAAATTTAACGTGGTTCACCCAAATATGGCTACCTCCACGGAGAAAATATTTCTTCTAAATATTTCTCAAATAATCTCTTGGGAATCCTTCCCAATTACAATGTTTATGGACCTCTATCCAAAGGAGATGTTGATCCCCTAAATCTGGTTTGTGGATCTCTATCCATAGAAGAACTCCTTCTCCTCTACTCTGGATGGTGATCCTCTAGAAGACTACTGCCTCCACTGCATTGGCTTGTGGATCTCTCTCCACTGAAGAATCTTGTCCCCACTCAAAAGACCTGTCCTCACTACCCTGGCTGATGGATATCTATCCACTAGAGACTATTGTCCTCTCTACTCTGTCACCTCCAAAGCTTTGTCTCAATTATATACTAAACACAGTCCAGTCGGTCTAGCACAGCTTTGCTCAACTCTTGAACTAAACACAGTTCAGTCGGTCTAGCACAAGTCTGATCGATAATCTCACTCAAATATGTACTAAACATAGTTCATTCGATCTAGCACAAATATGCTCAAATATTACACTAAATACAGTCCAATCGATCTAGCACAAGTCCACTCAAATCTACACTAAACACAGTCTAGTCAGTATAGCACAAATATACTCAATAGGTCCACTCAAAACCTACTCAAATCTACTCAAAAGGTCCACTCAGAACCTACTCAAATCTACTCAACATGTCCACTCAGAACCTTCTCAAATTTTCTCAACAAGTCCACTCATAACCTTCTCAAATATTCTCAACAAGTCCACTCAGAACCTTGCTCAAATATGCTCAACAAGATCACACAGAACTTGTCCAAATATTCTCAAAAAGCTCACATAGAACTTGTCCAAATCTGCTCAACAAGCTCACATAGAACTTATCCAAATATGTATTGTAAGCTTCCACAAAATCTCACATAAAATCAGTCCACAAGTCTTCTCAAAGACTTACCTCAAATCTGCTTAACAAGTCCACATAGAACTTGTCCAATCTCATAGAGACATAAAGAGAATTGTTAGAGACTCAATATGTTCTAAACTCAATGCTCAATCACTTTCTCAACTAAAATCAATATCATAGAAGCATAAAGAGAATTGTTAGAGACTCAATATGTTCTATACTCAATGCTCAATCACTTTCCCAACTCAAATCAATCTCATAGAAGCATAAAGAGAATTGTTAGAGACTTGATATATTCTATACTCAAAACTCAATCACTTTCTCAACTCAATCTCATAGAAGCATAAAGAGAATTGTTAGAGACTCAATATGTTCTATTCTCAAAACTCAATCACTTTCTCAACTCAATCTCATAGAAGCATAAAGATAATTGTTAGAGACTCAATATGTTCTATTCTTAAAACTCAATCACTTTCTCAACTCAATATCATAGAAGCATAAAGAGAATTGTTAGAGACTCAATATTTTCTATTCTCAAAACTCAATCACTTTCTCAACTCAATCTCATAGAAGCATAAAGAGAATTGTTAGAGACTCAATATGTTCTATTCTCAAAACTCAATCACTTTCACAACTCAAATCAGAATATAGAATAGTTTATTTTATGGAACTTGAACAATCACTTCATTCATCCACTTGACTAGGCTCAATCAACTCTACTCAACCAATCACTCAAGAAACAACTCTTTCTCACAAACCCTAGTCCAAGCATGTATCATCCAACTCAAAATATTTCCAACAATACTCAACAACAAATCTCACATAACAATGATGCTCATGATATTTTCAAACCCTAGTTCAAGTTCTTTGCATAACAACTCACTTCAACAACCATGCTCATAAATAAATATTCTAATCACAACTCTTAATTCATAAAACCTTGAAGCATTAACTCAAAACACTTCACTCAACCAATGGTCTCAACAACAATGCTTATCAAACAAGGTTTTAATCACAACTCTCAATTTCAGAAAACCTTGAAGCATTAACTCATACACTTTCAAAAAGGAAACCCTAATTGATGGGGATCTACAAATAGCTCACAACAGATTCTTAATTCTCATTCATTACAGTTGGAAATAATTTACAATAATGGCAGCAGTCTGCCATTTAAAACTCCTTCATCCTGAAAGATAGTTTATTTTCTTTTCTCTTACAACATCTTCCACCCAGGAAGAAAAATAGCCTAAACTGGTCCAGAATCGCCCTCTTGCCTTCACGACTGCAACTATGGCTCAGCAGTTCTCCGACCCTTGTGCATGCCTTCGCTTCCCCTTTTAAAATCTCTGGCATGACTCTTCGTTTCCCTTTTTTGACCCTTCATTTCATTTCCCGTGCCTCTTCGTTGTCTTCGCTTTCGAACGCCTTTCTTTCTGACCCTTGATCTTCGTCTGCTTTCACTGCACCTCGGTGCCACGTGCTGTTCAGTGCTGCCACTGTAGGCTCTGTCCACCTGTCAACCATTGATGACGTTCGGTATACCACCGCTCGGTAAATTCCTCTGTAACGGCCCTTGTAACCGCCTACGCTTTCTTTTCTTTTGTTGGTCAAAAATGTGACATGTCGCGATATCGTGACACTTTCGGCTTCCCTACCTTCCTGCCCTCTTCGAGTCATGAAAATGTGACATGTCACGATATCGTGACACTTTCGCTTCTCCGCCTTCCTCCCTCTTCGAGTCACAAAAATGCGACATGTCACGATATCGCGACACTTTCGGCTTCTCTACCTTCCTGCCCTCTTCGAGTCGCAAAAATGTGACATGTCACGATATCGTGACACTTTCAGCTTCTCTACCTTCCTGCCCTCTTCGAGTCATAAAAATGTGACATGTCACGATATCGCGACACTTTCTTCTCTACCTTCCTTCCCTCTTGAGTCACAAAAATGCGACATGTCACGATATCGTGACACCTTTTCTCCCTTGCGCCTTCTCTCATCCTTGGGTCATAAAAATGTGACATGTCACGATATCATGACACTTTTTCTCCTTTGCGCTTTCTCTCGTCCTTGGGTCATAAAAATGTGACATGTCACGATATCGCGACACTTTTTCTCCTTTGCGCTTTCTCTCATCCTTTGGTCAAAAATGCGACATGTCACGATATCGCGACATCTTTCCCTTCCGCTCTTCTTTCTCCTTTTTGGTCACGAAATCGTGACATGTCGCGATATCATGACATCTTTCCTTTCTGCCTTCTCCTTGCCTCTAGGGTCACGAAATCGTGACATGTCACGATATCATGATAGTTTCCTTCCTTGCTTCCTTTCTGCTTCTTCGGTCATGATTTTGTGACATGTCACGAAATCATGACATTTTCTCCTTCCTTTCTTCTTCTTTTCGTTTTTTTCTCCGCCTTTCCTGTCTTCTTTCGGTCGATTTCATGACATGTCATGAAATCATGACATTTTTGCTCCATGCCTTCTCTCTCCTTCTTGAGTCACGAAAACGTGACATGTCATGATATCATGACACTTTTCTCTGTCGTGATATCGTGACATCAAGGCAAACACTTAGAAATTTTTTGTCGATGCAAGATTGCTCTTCTGCCACCGGATGCTCCTGCATCAGACACCCGGGGTGGATTGAGAAGTGTCCTTTACTTCTGTACTGTTGGAGGAAGACCCAGGCGGTCGACCTCTATTTTTGACAACCAAGTTGCATCTTCGATAGGTCTGCCCTTCCACTTGACCAGATATTCAGAATACTGCCTGTTCCTGGTACTTCTGCTTGCTCGAGTGTCTAGTATTTCCTCGATCTCGTCTGTTGCTGGAGTAGATGTTGGAATACTCCATAATTTTGTACTTGGTGTCTCGCTACTGCCTCCTTCATGATACTCTACCAAATCTGCAATGTTAAAAATAGGTGATATGTTAAGGCCACTTGGCAATTCCACTTCATACGCATTGCCTGAATCCCATTTTCCTATAATTCGGCATGGTCCAAACTTCTTCATCTTCAGCTTGTTATAGGTTTTAGCAGGAAATCTCTCTTTTCTCAAATGGACCATGACTTCATCACCCACTACGAATTCCTTGAACCGTCGCTTCTGGTCTGCCCTTGTCTTATATTGGTTGTTCATGTTAGTAATGTGCTTCTTCACTTCTTCATGCACACTCTTCAGATGCTCTGCAAAGTCCTCAGCCTCGACACTGCACTTTTCCCCTGTATCCATCTTCCTCAACTCAGAAGCACTCCTTGGACTGCTCCCATATATTATCTGGAATGGAGATTTGTTAGTACTCCTATTGATAGAATTGTTGTATGCAAATTCTGCCTGTGGCAAAACCAAATCCCATCCCGTGGGCTTATCTCCTATCAAGCATCTCAATAGATTTCCCAGACTTCTATTCACCACCTCCGTTTGGCCATCAATCTATGGGTGGTATGCAGAACTGAATTTCAAATCTGTCTTCAATTTCTTCCACAAGGTCCTCCAGAAATGCCCAACAAACTTGGTATCTCTGTCAAAAATGATACTCTTTGGTAGACCATGAAGTCGTACCACCTCTTTGAAAAATAAACCTGCAACGTGAACTGCGTCACTAGTTTTCTGGCAGGGAATAAAATGTGCCATCTTTGAAAACCTGTCAACCACCACGAATATGGAATCATTTCCCCACTACGTCCTTGGTAGACCAAGAACGAAATCCATACTGACGTCCTCCCATGGTCTCTCTGGTATAGGTAATGGCTGATATAATCCAGTGTTCTGGCTCACACCTTTCGCCATCTGGCATACTCTACAGCTTTGTACAAACCTCTTCACATCTTGCTGCAGTTGCGGCCAATAGTAGTTCTCACTAACCAGGGCAATGGTCTTGTCCCGACCAAAATGTCCAGCCAGCCCTCCACTGTGTTTCTCCTTGACTAGATTTTCCCTCATTGAACTCCTTGGAATGCATAATTGACTTCCTCTAAACAACATTCCATCTTGGATCAGAAAATCCAACCACTTGGTCCTGTCCAAAGTGACAAGTGCCAAGCAAGCCTTCCAGGCTTCTGCAAAATCAGGATCTTCAGGGTACAAACCCTTCAGTTCATCAAATCCTACCACTTCCACCTTCATTTCTGTCAACAAACACTGCCTTCTACTTAAGGCATCTGCAACTCTGTTTGACTTTCCGCTCCTGTGCTTCAACACAAAGGTATAACTCTGTAGAAACTCAACCCATTTTAGGTGCCTCTGATTTAGCTTCCCTTGGCTATTAATATACTGTAAGGCCTGATGATCAGTATATAGAACAAACTCTTTTGGCAACAAGTAATGTCGCCACTTCTTTAGAGCCTGAACTATAGCATAAAACTCTTGATCATAAACTGAATACTTCTTCCTAGCATCATTGAGTTTCTCACTAAAGTAAGCAACAGGTTTACCTTCTTGACTCAAAACAGCTCCTATGGCACTACCACTAGCATCACAATCTACCTGAAATACCTTATTAAAATCTGGAAGTGCCAAAATAGGTTGCTCTGTAACCTTCTTCTTCATCATATCAAAGCTCTTATCTGCTCCTAAGGTCCACTTGAATTCTTTCTTATCCCCTCTCATTGTTTCTGTAAGGGGTGCACAAATACTGCTGAAATTCCTAATGAATTTCCTATAAAAACTTGCTAGACCATGAAATGATCTTACCTCAGTCGTGCTTCTCGGAGTAGGCCATTCAATGATAGCTCTCACCTTTTTTGGGTCCATTTTTAGACCTTCGACTGAGATGACAAATCCTAGGTACACTAACTCTTTCTTCACGAAATTACACTTCTTCAGATTTATTAACAACTGCTCCTCCCGTAGCTTCTCAAAAACCCTTCTGACCTGCATCAGATGCTCTTCCAGGGTTCTGCTAAATATTAAAATATCATCCAAATAGACAATGATGAATTTGCCTAAAAATTCTTTCAATACCTCATTCATCAACCGCATGAATGTGCTTGGTGCATTGGTTAGCCCAAATGGCATGACCAACCATTCATACAAACCTTCTCTGGTCTTGAAGGTTGTCTTCCATTCATCTCCTTCTCTGACATGAATCTGATGATAACCACTCTTCAGATCAATCTTTGTGAAGTACTTGGCTCCACTCAAACAGTCCATAATGTCATCCATCCTTGGCAATGGAAATCTGTACTTTATGGTGATCTTGTTAATGGCTCGAGAGTCTGTACACATTCTCCACTCTCCATATTTCTTTGGTGCTAGTACTGCAGGTACTGCACATGGACTCAAGCTCTCCCGAATCAGTCCCTTTTTTAGCAACTCTTGGACTTGCCTGTTCAGCTCTTCAGTTTCTGTAGGAGTCATTCTATGTGCTGCCTTATTGGGTAAACTAGATCCTGGTACCAAATCTATATGGTGACTGATCTTCCTCACTGGTGGTAAACCCTCAGGCACATTATCAGATACAATGTCTAGAAATTCTTCTAACAGTCCTAAGACTTCTACAGGGGTATCCTTGCATTCTTCCTTCCTAACTCTAGGAATTAATGCATAGCACATATGCTCATGCTTTAAACTATCCAAAAATCTTCCCCCTTCAACTAAACAGATTCTAGAGCTGCTACATACCTTTTCGCCCGCCTCCTTCAAGGGCTTCAGCTTATGGCGCACTCCATTCTTCGTCACTGAGTAAGTGTTGGCGTGACCATCATGCACTGCACACCGATCAAACTGCCATGGCCTTCCCAACAACAAATGGCAAGCATCCATAGGCAGGATGTCACACAGGACCTCATCACAATACTTCCCAATATTAAATTTCATCGAGCATTGCTCACTGACCAAAGCCCTATGGTCCTTCTGTAACCACGCAATCCGATATGGATGCGGGTGTCCCCTTCTCTTTAACTGTAACTTGGTAACCATTTCTTCTGAGACCAAGTTATCAGTACTACCATTATCTATAATAATGTTACAGACCTTACCCGAACTTCTGCACCTTGTGCGAAATAGGCTCCTTCTCTGGTCTGATCCTTTCTCCTCATTCAATAGGGTCCTCCTTGTAACCATAACTTCTCCTCCCTCTGCCTCCTCAGAATGTTCTGATTCAGCACCTTCATCGGCTACAGTAGCTCTGGCAGGACCCTCAGGTCTCTTATTCATCCCTTCTCGATGTTGTGGACACTCGTATGCTCGATGTCCTTCTTCGCCATAGTGGAAACAGGTTCCACGAAATCCTCCCCTTCCAAATCCACGTCCAGATCTACCTCTCCCCCTTGGGTAACCATTGTTCTGATTACGAGGTTGGTAGGTGTTCCCCTCTTCCTGATCCTGGGTATTACTGGTTTCACCAGCCTTCTTCTGATCCTTATATTTTTCTCCACTGGTCCTTCCACCAGTTCTTCCCCCATGACCTCTTCCTCTTTGCTTACCCTCAAACCGTCTGTTCAGCTTCTCTTCGACTTTGAGGGCAAACTGGTAAGCATCCTCGATGGTGCTCATCCTAACCAGACTCAACTCTTCTTGAATACTGGTTCTCAACCCATTGATGTAACGGGCCACCTTCTCCCTGTTAGCCTCTGCATGGCCAGTTCTGATTGAGATCTGGTAGAACTCCTCTGTATATTCTTTGACAGATCTGTTTGACTGTCTCAAACTCTGCATTTTTCTCAATAGGTCCAATTCGTAATCTACAGGAATAAACTGTCTCTTCAACTTCTCTACCATTCGATCCCATCTGGTTATCTTTTCCTTTCCTCCTCTATTTCTTTCTAGCTGCACTTCTTTCCACCATATGCAAGCATGGCCTTTCAACTTTGTTTTTGCAAACTTGATCCGATCTGGATCTACAACCTCCTCATACTCAAAATATTCCTCCATATCATTGATCCAATCAATTAACTCCTCTAAATTGAGACTCCCAGAATACGTGGAGACATCAAACTTTGTCTTCTTCCCGATCCGAGATATAGCCTTGATTAATCTGGCTTCTATAGGATCCGTTGCTTCTTCTACAACCGATGGTTCATCAACCTCCCAAGCTTCATCTTCACTATGGTCCTCTCTCCTTGGTTCAACCCCTCTTCGCAACTCCTCTTGTAGGGCTTGCACTTGCCTCTGCAAAGCTCTAAAATCTTCTTCAGGTACCACATTCCTTCCACCACCATGGTTTCTTCATGGAGGCATTCTTCCTCACTCTCTTCTCACAACCCTTCCATAGATCCTGGTGCAAACTGCCTCACTTTCGATGATCTGCTCACACACTCAGGAACTCCCGCTCTGATACCACTTGATGGGGATCTACAAATAGCTCACAATAGATTCTTAATTCTCATTCATTACAGTTGGAAATAATTTACAATAATGGCAGCAGTCTACCATTTAAAACTCCTTCATCCTGAAAGATAGTTTATTTTCTTTTCTATTACAACATCTTCCACCCAGGAAGAAAAATAGCCTAAACTGGTCCAAAATCGCCCTCTTGCCTTCACGACTGCAACTATGGCTCAACAGTTCTTCGACCATTGTGCATGCCTTCGCTTCCCCTTTTAAAATCTCTAGCATGACTCTTCATTTCCCTTTTCTGACCCTTCATTTCAATTCTCGTGCCTCTTCATTGTCTTCGCTTTCGAACGCCTTTCTTTTCGACCCTTGATCTTCATCTACTTTCACTGCACCTCGATGCCACGTGTTTTCAGTGCTGCCACTATAGGCTCTATCCACCTGTCAACCATTGATGACGTTCGGTATACCACCGCTCGATAAATTCCTCTATAACGGCCCTTGTAACCCTGCGCTTTCTTTTCTTTTGTTGGTCATGAAAATGCGACATGTCATGATATCATGACACTTTCGGCTTCCCTGCCTTCCTGCCCTCTTCAAGTCACAAAAATGTCGACATGTCACGATATCGTGACACTTTCGCTTCCCCTTCCCTCTTCGAGTCACAAAATGTGACATGTCGCGATATCGTCGACACTTTGCTTCTCTACCTTCCTCCCTCTTCGAGTCGCAAAATGTGACATGTCGCGATATCCTGACACTTTGCTTCTCTACCTTCCCTCTTCGAGTCAAAATCTCTATATCCATCCCTCTCACATTCCATATCCACCTTCTCCTTTTGGCAAATGCGACATGTCGCGATATCGCGACACCTTTTCTCCCTTGCGCCTTCTCTCGTCCTTGGGTCATGAAAATGTGACATGTCACGATATCGTGACACTTTTTCTCCTTGCGCCTTCTCTCGTCCTTGGGTCAAAAATGTGACATGTCGTGATATCGTGACACTTTTTCTCCTTTGCACTTTCTCTCGTCCTTTGGTCACAAAAATGCGACATGTCGCGATATCGTGACATCTTTCCCTTCTGGATCTTCTTTCTCCTTTTCGGTCATGAAATCGTGACATGTCGCGATATCGTGACATCTTTCCTTTCTACCTTCTCCTCGCCTCTAGGGTCACGAAATCGTGACATGTCGCGATATCACGACATTTCCTTCCTTGCTTCCTTTCTGCTTCTTCGTCGCGATTCAAGAAAAATTTTATTTCATGACATGTCGCAAAATCGTGACATTTTCTCCTCTGCCTTTCCTTCTTCTTCTCGATTTCATGACATGTCACGAAATCGTGACATTTTTGCTCCACGCCTTTCCTGTCTTCTTTCGGTCGTGATTTCGTGACATGTCGTGAAATCGTGACATTTTTGCTCCACGCCTTCTCTCTCCTTCTTGAGTCACGAAAACGTGACATGTCGCGATATCGCGACACTTTTCTCTGTCGCGATATCGCGACATCAAGGCAAACACTTAGAAATTTTTTTGTCGATGCAAGATTGCTCTGCTGCCACCGGATGCTCCTGGCATCACTAATCAAATCCTTTTCACTCCAAACTTAATTTTCAAGAAAGCCAATCAACCAACACAACCAAAGATGAATTTGCTCATACCTTTTTGCTTTACAAGGATTTGATCTCACAAATCTGCCACACTCACAAATTTCTCTTTTCCAATCTCAATAAGGGTTAGAAGACTTTAATAATAACACAATGCAAAATGATGACCCAAAATACACCTTATTACTCCAACTCAAAAATAACATTCACCATAGTCTTCTTTTAATAGAAAAACCCTTATACAAAAATAATGCTCAAAAGTCTTAATAAGAATTTAATCAAGACTTTACTAAAACTCCTTATTACTCCTAAAATAATAAATCTCAAATACCAATACCTCCAAAATAATCCTCAACAATCATTCACCATAAAATTTATGCCTTAATGTATATTCAAAAATAATAATCAATTATTCACCCTTATTCCTCCAACATTAGGCAACTAATAAAAATTAAAATAAAATAAAAAATTGTACCTCATATTCGTAGGGAATCGAACCCTCACTCTACCCACAGCACCAAGTGCCTTAACCATGGCCTCAACCATCGCATGAGCTACCAAGCTCGTTCACTATCAAAAAAGCACCATGTGCTTCTAATACGCATGTTCTTCCTTTGCCTTGGCCAAAAACCACATGTGCCTTGGGTGCTTCCAATCAATACTGCCTCGAACGTAGTCATCGCATTTTGAACGTAGGACCTATAGCAAACTAATGCCTTTGCACTTTCCCACTCACCACTACGTCACGCTGCCTGGTTGGGCTTCAACACTCAACACTTGTTTTCTTAAATGAATCGTTGTTCACAAAAATCAAATCTCACGAGCTCTATTTCCTCTTCGCATGCCAAACATTAAAATTGAGAGCAAGGTTAAATAAAACTTAGGACTTTGGGCATATTTATATGCTCCTCCATTGCATTAATGATTTCGACGCTCACCATGCTTCCTTCCATGATGTCGGTGGTAAAGGCTTCAAATGCCTTTAATTTAAACCCAACCTTTGGGTTTAATCAACATTAAACTTTGCGCTTTGAAATATTTTTCCTTTCAAAACCCAACCTTAGGGTTTATAAAAATAATTAATTGACCTTTGTAAACCCAATAATATTATAATTAAAATTATAATAATTTATTTGGGTTTTTCACCAACTTGGTTAAATATTATAATATTATATTCTTCCACTACTTCGGATACATCTGCTTCCAAAGGAGAAATGAAACCACTTTCTGACCCATTCTTTTGGGTGTAAAATAAATATATTTTAACCCATTATAACTTCCATTAAACTTTGCACTCAAACTGAAGAAGAGATATCACTGACATCTTGACATCAATGACAACTTTGAATTAGGGACTCAAAATATCCAACAATCTCCCCCTTTGTCATTGATGGCAACCCATACTCTTCTTACCAAAACTTGACCTTTCTTTTTATTCTGCTCCCCCTGGGACATTGCTCCCCCTAGCTCAATGCTCTCTCAAATATCAAATCTCTCCCCATTACACAAATCTCTCCCCCTTTGACATCAATGGCAAAGGGTCACCTTTGGGGCTCGAGGCTAAGAATGAGCCTCTTAGCTTAGCCCCTCCCCCACCTCCTTTGAGGTGGTTAATTTTGGGGTGGGAGTATTTCTACTCCCAAAAGGTATTTTTCTTTGCCTTTATCCTCTTCCCTTATTTTCTGAATTTTTTGATTCTTCTGATTGTTTCTATCCATGTCATCATTCCTGTTCCTGTCATCATTCCTGTTCCTGTCATCATTCATGTTCCTATTTTTATTCCTATTCTCATCCATGTTCCTATTCTTGTTCCTGTTCACATCCAAGTTCTTGTTCCTATTCATGTTCATGTTCTTGTTCCTATTCATGTTCATACTTGTTTCTGGAATGTCCACTCTACACCATTTTGTTGTGTGACCATCATTATTGCACTTATAACACTTAATGTTATTATTCCTTGGAGGTGCAAATGTCTTAGGATTTCTCCTAGTGAAGCCATATCCTCTTCTGTCATGAACCTTGCAATTCATTGCCTTGTGACCAAACTGATTACATGAGTAGCAATACCCATGGAAAAGTTGTCTATTCCCATATTCCTGTCTTTCATGTGTCCTGCATTGTGAAGCCATGTGCCCAAACCTATGACATGAAAAACATCTTCCATTGAAGCTTCCTTGTCTTGACCTCATTGATCTCCTATTTTGATTGTTGTTCCATTTGTATCTTCTTTGTGCATTGTTCCTATCTTTGTTGAACCCTTTATTGTCCAACCCATCCTCTGATGTCTCACTTCCTGTTACACTATCTTCTTCTGATGTATCTTCATCTAAAGTTTCTTCTTCTTCAAGGCTTGAAGTTGACTCCTCTTCCCATTTCTTTTGAACCTATTTAGAACCAAGACCTATTTTGTTTGTTGCTCCTCTTTGTATCTTGATTATTTTATCCACACTCTTTACACTGTTCACATATTTGTATAGCTTATTCTTGGAGTCTTCTAAATATTCTTTTAGAATTGCCACTTCTTGTGCTAACTTCTCACATTCCAAGATATTTGCTTCTAACTTATCTTTGAACTTCTTTGCCTTAGCCTTTGATTTTTCTAAATCCTCTATGAGCAATATTCTTTCTTCATCACATTCTTGAAACTGAATTTCAAGCTTAGAGTGTTTCTTTCTTACCTTATTTACCATGTCAAGGGCATAAATGAGTTCTCCCTTGAGATCATAACCATTCTCTACTGAATAATCCTCTATTTTTTTGCCTTTGTCCACATCATTACTTTCTTTTGGCTTATCTTCTATAGGATCACTCACTTCTCCTTCTAATGCCATTAGAATATTTTCATCTGGTCCTTCAAGTGTATCTTCATATTCATCATCACTAAAACTATAACCATCCCTTGTGCAATCATATTCAATATGTCTAAATTTACCACATCTAAAACACTTGAGAATAACTGGAGTCTTTTTCTTAACTGGTTCTTTCTCTTCAATCATAAATAGGACTTCATCTCTATCATTGTTTGAAAAGCTAGCATCACTATCATTTGAGTACTTACTTGCATTATCCACATAGTAGCTCCTCTTTTGTCTTTGGAAGAACTTATTTCCTTGTCTTCTTTGTCCATCCTTGCTTTTCTTTTGATGCCTATATCTTTTTGATTCCCTATACCTGTGATCCTATTTTTCTTCACCATTGTTGTTCTTTGGTTCTTTACAATCTATTGCAAAATGTCCATACTTTCCAAAATTGAAACACTTAACAGATATTAGATCTATGGGTCTTCTGGAACCTTTATCTCTTCTACCATAATTGGCTTCTTCATCACTGGAAGACTCATTGCTTGATTTTGACTTCTTACCCTTTGTTTCCTTGATTTCTTTGAATGTTGCTTCCTTTTTGGAAATAGGATATTTTGTTCTTATCTCAAAAGTTGTTAGCATACCAAGCAACTTATCTCTTGTCAAAGTATCACCATCCAATGATATTTCTATAGCAGAAACTTGTTCATTGAATCTATTTGGAAGAGATCTTAAGACTTTATCACAAACATCTGATTCATCAATCTTCATTCCAAGTCCTTGCATATCATTAACAACCTCATCAATTCGAATTAGATAAGCACTGATATTTTCATCATCATTCATTCTCAATGCTTCAAATTTTCCTTTGAGATTTTGTATCTTTGCTTTCTTGACACTTTTATCTCCCTCATATATACATTGCAATTTATCCCACATTTCTTTTGTAGTTTTACAATGCATAACCTTCATAGATTTTGATCTACGCAAACCTCTCACAAGTGCATTCATTGCTTTTGAATTATAGTGTTGTAGTAGCTTACCTTCCTTATCTATAGGAGGATTGACTGCTGGATCATATCCAAATTCCACTGCATCCCAAACTTCATTGCCAAGTGCCATCAAGTAGAACCTCATCATCATACTCCAATACATGTAGTCACTTCCATCAAATATTGGTGCTGAATTGCTTGAGGATGCATCCTTAGGATCCATTGTGTTCTTGTTAGCTTTTCCTTCAAGTTGTTAAACTCTTCTGAAGGAACCCACTCTGATACCAATTGAAGAACACAAGATTATACTGAGAGGGGGGTGAACAATATAAGAGCACTTTTTACTTTTCTTTTCAAATCAATATTATGCAGTGTATAGATAGCAATATCAATAGCAGTAATAAAAGCAATGCACAAAACACCATACACAATAGAGACACAGATTTAACATGGTTCACCCAAATATGGCTACCTCCACGGAGAAAATATTTCTTCTAAATATTTCTCAAATAATCTCTTGGGAATCCTTCCCAATTACAATGTTTATGGACCTCTGTCCAAAGGAGATGTTGATCCCCTAAATATAGTTTGTGGATCTCTATCCATAGGAGAACTCCTTCTCCTCTGCTCTGGATGGTGATCCTCTAGAAGACTACTGCCTCCACTGCACTGGCTTGTGGATCTCTCTCCACTGAAGACTCTTGTCCCCACTCAGAAGACCTATCCTCACTACCCTGGCTGATGGATCTCTATCCACTAGAGACTACTGTCCTCTCTACTCTATCACCTCCAAAGCTCTATCTCAATTTTGTACTAAACATAGTCCAGTCGGTCTAGCACAGCTCTGCTCAACTCTTGCACTAAACACAGTCCAGTCGATCTAGCACAAGTCTGCTCAACAATCTCACTCAAATTTATACTAAACATAGTTCATTCGATCTAGCACAAATTTGCTCAACTCTTGCACTAAACACAGTCCAGTCGGTCTAGCACAAGTCCACTCAAATCTACACTAAACATAGTCCAGTTGGTCTAGCACAAATCTGCTCAATAGGTCCACTCAGAACCTACTCAAATCTGCTCAACAAGTCCACTCAGAACCTGCTCAAATCTGCTCAATAGGTCCACTCAGAACCTTCTCAAATATGCTCAATAGGTCCACTCAGAACCTGCTCAAATCTGCTCAACAAGCTCACACAAAACTTGTCTAAATCTTCTCAACAAGCTCACACCAAACTTGTCCAAATATGCTCAACAAGCTCACACAGAACTTGTCCAAATCTATATTGTAAGCTTCCACAAAAGCTCACACAAAATCAGTCCACAAGTCTTCTCAAAGACTTACCTCAAATTTCTTAACAAGTCCACACAAACTTGTCCAATCTCATAGAAACATAAAGATAATTGTTAGAGACTCAATATGTTCTATACTCAATGCTCAATCACTTTCTCAACTCAAATCAATCTCATAGAAGCATAAAAGAATTGTTAGAGACTCAATATGTTCTATACTCAAAACTCAATCACTTCCTCAACTCAATCTCATAGAAGCATAAAGAGAATTTGTTAGAGACTCACTATGTTCTATTACTCAAAAACAATCTTTTAAAAAAGCAATATGTTCTATTCTCAAAACTCAATCACTTACTCAAATCAATCTCATAGAAGCATAAAGAGAATTGTTAGAGACTCAATATGTTCTATTCACACAACTCAATCTCTTTCACAACTCAAATCAGAATATAGAATAGTTTGTTTTATGGAACTTGAACAATCACTTCATTCATCCACTTGACTAGGACCAATCAACTCTACTCAACCAATCACTCAAGAAAAAACTCTTGCTCACAAACCCTAGTCCAAGCATGTATCATCCAACTCAAAATATTTCCAACAATGCTCAACAACAAATCTCACATAACAATGATGCTCATGATCTTTTCAAACCCTAGTTCAAGTTCTTTGCATAACAACTCACTTCAACAACCATGCTCATAAATCAATATTCTAATCACAACTCTTAATTTAGAAAACCTTGAAGCATTAACTCAAAACACTTCACTCAACCAATGGTCTCAACAACAATGCTTATCAAACAAGGTTTTAATCACAACTCTCAATTTCAGAAAACCTTGAAGCATTAACTCATACACTTTCAAAAAGGAAACCCTAATCAAATCCTTTTCACTCCAAACTTAATTTTCAAGAAAGCCAATCAACCAACACAACCAAAGAAGAATTTGCCCATACCTTTTTTCTTGACAAGGAGTTGATCTCACAAATCTGCCACACTCACAAATTTCTCTTTTCCAATCTCAATAAGAGTTAGAAGACTTTAATAATAACACAATGCAAAATGATGACCCAAAATACACCTTATTACTCCAACTCAAAAATAACATTCACCATAGTCTTCTTTTAATAGAAAAACCCTTATACAAAAATAATGCTCAAAAGTCTTAATAAGAATTTAATCAAGACTTTACTAAAACTCCTTATTACTCCTAAAATAATAAATCTCAAATACCAATACCTCCAAAATAATCCTCAACAATCATTCACCATAAAATTTATGCCTTAATGTATATTAAAAAATAATAATCAATTATTCACCCTTATTCCTCCAACATTAGGCAACTAATAAAAATTAAAATAAAAAAAATTGTACCTCGTCTTCGGAGGGAATCGAACCCTCACTCTGCCCACATGCCAAGCACCTTAACCATGGCCTCAACTGCCGCACGAGCTACCAAGATCGTTTGCTATCAACAAAGCACCACGTGCTTATAATACACACGTTCTCCCTTTGCCTTGGCCAAAAACCACATGCACCTTGGGTGTTTCCAATCAACACTACCTCGAACGTAGTCACCGCATTTCGAACATAGGACCTACAACAAACTAACGCCTTTGCACTTTCCCACTCACCACTAGGCCACGCTACCTGGTTGGGCTTCAACACTCAGCACTTGTTTTCTTAAACGAATCGTTTTTCATGAAAATAAAATCTCACGAGCTCTGTTTCCTCTTCGCATGCCAAACATTAAAATCGAGAGCAAGGGTAAATAAAACTTAGGACTTTGGGCATATTTATATGCTCCTCCATTGCATTAATGACGTCGACACTCACCATGCTTCCTTCCATGATGTCGATGGTAAAGGCTTCGAATGCCTTTAATTTAAACCCAACCTTTGGGTTTAATCAACATTAAACTTTGCGCTTTGAAATATTTTTCCTTTCAAAACCCAACCTTAGGGTTTATAAAAATAATTAATTGACCTTTGTAAACCCAATAATATTATAATTAAAATTATAATAATTTATTTGGGTTTTTCACCAACTTGGTTAAATATTATAATAAATATTATAATATTATATTCTTCCACTACTTCGAATACATCTGCTTCCAAAGGAGAAATGAAACCACTTTCTGACCCATTATTTTGGGTGTAAAATAAAGATATTTTAACCCATTATAACTTCCATTAAACTTTGCACTTGAACTGAAGAAGAGCTATCACTAGCATCTTGACATCAATGACAACTTTGACTTAGGGACTCAAAATGTCCAACATTTGGTGTATGGTCAAGATCCAATTTTTCTTGCTAATATTAAATTACAAACTTTACAATTCATGAAAGAATATCTTGAAACGGATGAAAAAATTGAAGTTTGTCTCACTCACCTCATGCATTTAGATGAAAAATGAGAGGATGCATTACTTCATTTTAGTAAACACCAGGACATTGTTAAAATATGGTTCAATAAAACTAGCTAAAATTAAAGCTTTTAGGATTTTTTATTTGGTTTTGCTTTGGGATAAGGCACATGAGAAAAAGGGTGACCATGATAAATTTGACTATCTTTGGCTTGGTCCTTATCAAATTTCTAAAATTCTTGGTGAAAACACTTTTTGACTGAAAACCTTGAGTGGGGATGATATTCATTTGCCTGTTAATGGGTATTTTCTCAAGCACTACTTTAACCCATCAAGCAACAGAGTTCTTGTATCATTTATTATTGCACGTGGGAATAGGAGAAAATAAACTTAAGAAAATATATTGAAATGCGCTTTGAAAATCATCGGTTACATTGCTTAAATACTATAGGCTTAACAACCTTAGAAGAAATTAAGGGAAGTTAGGAAATGAAAGAAAATAGGGAGGAAAGATAGAAGGGAATTTGGTGTCAACTGCCTCGTCGCCCATGCCATCCAATCTATCCAGTCAGTTGTCGTCCAAGTCAATCTTCTTGCTCAGTCAGCTGTCGTCCAAGGAAGTAAAAGGTTATGGTCTAAAGCTTACTATTGTAAATAAATTTTTACCCCTTTTTACTGTGTCATTTTCCAACATTCTCTCCCTTAAATTTGAGAGGCCTGACTATACAGTCTCTCAGCTTTATATATTGATCTTTAACTATACCTTTGGTGAAGATGTCAGCAATATTATCCAACATATTACAATATTGAAGCTCAACTATCTGTTGTTCCACCATATCTCGAATGAAGTGATACTTCATATCAAAATGTTTTGATCTACTGTGGTGGACTGGATTATATGCCAACTGAATGGCACTTATGTTATCACAATATAGTCATGTTGGACCACTTTGAATTTCTCCAATCTCTTCAATAACTTTTATTAACCATAGGGCCTAAGTACTAGCATGAGTGATGGCTATATACTTAGCCTTAGTTGATGAAAATGCTACAATAGTTTATTTCTTGGAACTCCATGTAATTAGTCCTAATCCTAGACTAAAACAATTTCTTGATGTAGATTTCCTGTCATCTATGTTGTTGCCCCAATCACTGTCACTGAAGCCAACTAAATTCATAGAATTACATTTTTGGTAATGGATTCCAAAATCCAATGTACCTTTTACATATCTTAATATCCTTTTAGTTGCTTGTAGATGCAGTTCAGAAGGACTAGCCATAAATATTGAAACTAGAGAAATAGTATATTGAATATCTGGCCTAGTTTTGGTGAGAAACATCAGACTCCCAACCATGCTTCTGTAAGTGGTCATGTCAACCTTTGATGCTCCATCTTCCTTGCTCAATTGGATCCCATGTCCAGTTGGAGTTGCAACTGATTTGCACTGATCCATGGAAAATTTCTTTATCATGTCTCGAGCATACATGTGTTGACATATGAAGATCCATTTATTTGATTGATGCACTTCCATTCCTAGGAAGTATCACATTAAACCAAGATATTTCATCTCTAACTGTTTCATCATGGAGTTTTTGAACTCCATATTCATTTTATTTTACTACCCATAAATATTAGATCATCCACATACAAACAAACTATGAGAATGTCTACTCCATGCTTTAGGTAGTACAAATTTGGTTCACTTTTTCTTCTTGTGAATCCATACTCACTAAAATAGCCATCAATACATGAGTACCAGGATTTTGGTGCTTGCTTGAGGCCACAAAGTGCTTTCTTTAATTTGTAAACAAGGTTCTCTTTACCCTATTCTTGAAAACCTTGAGGTTGTTGAACATACATCTCTTCTATCAATTATTCATTTATAAAAGCACTCTTTACATCCATGTGTTGAACATTCCATCCTTTATGAGCTGCTAAGGAAATAACTAATCTGATTGTCTCTTGTCGTGCAACAGGAACAAAGGTTTTCTCATAGTCAATGCCAAATTCTTGAGTAAAACCCTTTGATACTAGTATCACCTTATGCTTCTCAATTCTTCCATCAGTATTGTACTTGGTCTTGTAGACCCATTTACATCCAACACATTTTTTTCCTTTTGGTAGTTGTACTAGCTCCCAAGTATCATTATTGTTTATAGGGGTTATTTCCTCTTTCATGGCTTCTTGCCATATATTTTGAGTACATGCCTTCTCATAGCTAGCTGGTTCTAGTCTGTGTACTAGCCAATAAGGCATAATTAACTACATCTCCCATAGGATCATGGGAATCATCATCTCCATACAATTGTAAATTTTCAAGTTGTTGCAAAACTGAATTCATCTCACTAGCTTGACTTCTAGTGAATCTTCTTTGGAAATTCTGATCCAACATTTGAAAGGATGGATGATGTTGTAATGTTATTCTACCTCTTTATGGAGAGTATCTGTCGATGTCCATCGGTGAAGAACTTACTGATATCTATGGAGAAGGACTTAAAGTATTTGTTGAATTACTTGATGTAGCTCTTCTGAATGGGTTTGGAGGGGATGGTGTGCCTTTTCTTTGCTTTGGAGATACATGTTGTACCTATGAAGACATTACATCATGGGATTCATAATCAACAAAAATTCTTTGATGACCCCATTCTCCCCCTTCATCAAAAATTGCATCCCCAGAGATTACAACTTTATGAGTTTTGGGATTGTAGAGTCTATATCCTTTTGTAGACTCACAATATCCTACAAATATACAAGCTTCACTTTTTGGATCAAGCTTCTTTCTTTTCTTGTCAGGAATGTGTGCATATGCTAAATAACCAAACACTTTGAAATTATTTACATTAGGTTTCTTTTCGTACCATACCTCGTAAGGAGTGACACCATCTAAACTAGAAGTTGGACTTCTATTTAGAATATATACACTGATTCTTATAGCCTATGCCCAATACATATAAGTGAGATGCTTTGTCTGGAGCATTGATCTTGCCATATCAACTATGGTGTGATTTTTTCTCTCTGCCACACCATTTTGTTGTGGGGTATAGGTAGAGGTAAATTGCATTTTGATCCCACTATGTTTACAATATTTCAAAAAATCTTTTGAGGAGTATTCACCTCCTCGATCTGTCCTAAGACATTTTACATAGTTCCCACTTTGATTCTCTACATTATTTCTAAAATCTATGAAGCAATCAAAAACTTCATCTTTGTGTTTCAGAAAGTAAATCCAACACATTCTAGAGAAATCATCTATGAAAGTGAGAAAATAAAAACTATTTCCGAGACTTTGTGTTTGCATTGGACCATAAATTTCTGACTATACTGAGAAAATAAAAACTGTTTTGGCAGTTTGGAGGACCAAACGGTGTCAGAATTGGACAAAACTTATACCGTTGGAAAGCTCTTTTTGAGCCTGATCCAATGGTGGTAGTTTTGGGAAATTTGGAAGTGATTTGATAGGTGAAAATTTGGGTCAAATATGACCCATATTTTGAAGGTGGTGAATGCACAATTTCAAGCCTTTTGAAAAGGAAAATTGGTGTGAATGGTTAGAGGGAGTGCATGGACTGTAGAGCAATCAACAATGGAAGTAGAGTAGGTGAATTGATGGATGAAAATATGGAGTGGGAGATTTGAACCTCAGTATGGATGGTGGATTAGAGCTTCTCTACTAGAAGAGAGATGGAGGGAGAGCAAAGAGGCAAGGTGGGAGGAGAGGCTAGAGATAGCCTTAGAGGAAGTGAAGTGATTAGTAGATGAGAGAAATGGACTAGCATTAGATGCTAGAATGGATGAGAGAGATAAGCTCATAGGGAAGGCTTCTTATTTGCATCAGGAGGTGGATGATGTGAGGGTTGTGGGGGATCAGGCCCTGATGGCTTGGAAGGGAGTGGAGAGACTCTCGATGAGCAACATGATTGATTGATATTTGTGTTGGTGGCCAAATGACCATCATTTTATGTATAAGGAGTATATACACACACTATGTACATGTGATGAGGTACCTAAAAGGGTACACAATTTGTTGTATGCCATTCTGATTCTACTTTTCTATATGTGTAGGAGAATGATGTGAATGTATGAATATAGCATGGATGCGAGAATTGATAGAAGTAGATGTGTGTGATATGAATGATAACATGTATGTAGATGAATATATGAGTATGAAAGAAATATGGTATCATTTAGATTAGAATAATTAGAAATGATGTAATGAGGATGAGAGTGAATGATTGAGTAACATGTAAGGCATGCAAGACAAGCAAACATGTAGTGGATGATATGAATATGGAGTGTAAATGCCTATGCAATGTATGCATGTGTTGGGGTAGTATGCATCGGATGAGACATGACAATGTAAGTATGCAGAGGTGTAGAAGTATCGCTTGGAGAAAGCATTTGCATCATTGCAGTAATCAGATGATGTAATCCATTCCATTTTTCCAAGGAAGTTGGATATGAAGGTTGTAGTGAGGAGATTCGAACACTACAGTTTGTAAGTAATCAAACCCATTGACTAACTGAGCAAAACTTCTTGAACAGGTTCTAGGCTATCTTGGTAAACAAGACCTCAATCCTGGATTTGTGTGTGTAAAGTGATGTTCATTTCACCATTCTAGAAGAGGGTGGTTTATAACTGCATGGTAACTTAGCCTGTAAGCTAGCTCATCGGTAAAGACCTGAGGAATGTAGGGATTCAAGCTGATAGTACTCTCGAGGCTTTTCCTTTTGTTTTATACCCATGTATTATGATTCTCTCTTTTTTTTGTTCTCTTTTCTCTTTTTTTTTTTGTGGGCATTGGCTTTTGTTTTCTGCCCTTTTTATTTTTCTTTGTAACTTGTCCTTTTGTCAATCCTTCAGTTCGAGAGAAATCATGTGAATGATGTGATGAGCAGAGTGATTTTTTCTAAGCATCAATCGACATGCAGTGTAGCCAATCCTATTTCCAAAATGTTATTAGTGTGTAGGACGTGTAGGTAAATCTAGGAAGGAGAGCAAGGTAACCAAGGGAAGTCTAGAAATATTTTTGAAATATGCCAACTTTGGATGGTGGTTGATTATATAATTGTTTATGGGTGAAGCATTCAAAACATTTCTCTAATCCTATCTCCTAAAAATGGGTTTGGGCATCAAACTGGTATGCTAGCATGTGCATTTTTAATTCCCCAAGCATGGTATTCACAATGAGTATGTATGGATGCAATTTGGATTCATGTGGAGGATGCAATGTGGTACTGAATGATAGTGAGTATGCAAATGTAAGGTTACCCCAGTATTATAAACAATGGAGAGGGGTGATGGTGTAAATGAGAAAATTATGGAGAAAGAAAGAACATAAAAGAATGAGGGAAGGAAGGAGAAGAAAAAGAAGAGAAATATAAGAAGAAGAAGCCTATCAAAGGTATGTAGCCACTCGAAGCGTGACCATACAACATTGATAAGTTTCAAAAAAGAGAAGAGAAGAAAAAGAGGGAAATGAAGAGAAGAGGGAAGATGAAAGGTATGTAGTCGCTCGAAGCGTGACCATACAACATTCATCATAGAAGAAGGGGGAGAAGAGAGATGAATGAAGGAAATGAAGGTAATCAAAGGTATGTAGCCGCTCAAAGCGTGACCATACAACATTGATCAAAGAGGAAGGAGATGAAGAATAGAAGAAGGAGAAATAAGTAGGATAAATATGAAGAATGCAATGTATACATACACCACGTATGGACGGTTTTGTTTTTGTTGTTTTTATTATTGTTGTTATTGTTTTTGAATTTTTGTATTTTCGTAATAGTCGTGATGGTATGTACAAATAATGGTGAGCCATACTTGAAAATGCTTAGGCATAAAGTGCTCGGAGATGAATGATGGTGATGGGTTCAAGGTCAGCAAGATGTTCAAGATTGGCAAGGTGATATGCCCCAGAACCGAATGTGTGTGTAACAATGTAAGGGCCTAGCCAATTAGGTGTAAATTAATCATGAAGGTGACATGGTTGGCTAGTGATCTATTTGGTTCTCTATGAGGACTAGATCTCTGACTTGAAATTCTCATGGATGTACCATGCTATGATAGGCACATCAAAGGCAATCATGGTAAATGCGTGGGTGTTTAAGAATGTAAATGCAATGTTCACCCAAGAGTGTTAACTGGTCTGATTTTGCTAGATGAGCAATATCATCATTGATAAATTTTAGCATTGATATGCGCAATGATGATAAGCTCGAGCTCTAGGGGTAGTAGATTTTGAAAATGTTATTGCCCCAGTTGTAGCTTAAGTGTGATGACTCTATAATGGTTTTGTATGAAGAATGGTGCATATGGTTTGATGGGTAAATTCGGTTGAATTGCTCACATAGTGCACAAACATTCTTGGTCTAGAAAAGCATACCATTTATTAGAGATGACCATGGAAGAGATGTCAAAGTGATAGGTGATGTGTGAAGTAATGAATTTGTTGATTGTAAGACCTATCGTTTGAATGAGAATGGTGTCTTGAACCCAATTTGTAAAATACTCCGCAGTATTGTTGGATGGGGTGGGGAGGATTTTATCAATAAAATGCAAACCCCATTTGAGAAAAGGACCACATAAATTGAACCGACTAGAGTGCTTGAGATGATAAAAAGTGTAATATTAGCATGGTGTTGCCATGTGATGTATGGCGAAATGTATTCACAACAACCATGCTCCAGTGTAGGCCAATACTAACCCATGTGTAAGATGATTCTTAATGAAGTGTTGGGTTTGTGTGTGGTTCGAGATAACGTCGAAGGATGCCATCATGGTTGCATTGAAAAAGAATATCTCCCAGCAATGAAGAATGGATTTCCCTTTGTTTGGATGTTCATTGAGAAGTGTGGGGCAAATCCAAAATAAAATGCCTAATGTTATAGAATCTTTGACATGGGGAAAAAGCAAAGATTTGTGAGGCTCAACCATATATGCGAGCGATATGAGGATGTGGTGAGATGTGTTGTGGAAGAAGGATGAAATCTCTTAGTCAAGAATGTGATGAGACAGAAGGAGAACTCCCTCAGTCATTGAAGTGGATTGAAAAGGGAACAAAATCCCCTAATGATGAAAGGAAGTAGATGAGGGGAGGAAAAACCCCCCTAGTGATGAAGAATTGATGGAAGTGGATGAGTCATAATGATGGTATTGAAGAAGTATGATGCCAGATGGTCGTGCAATCATGATCAGTGTAAGATGCCCCAAATTTGAAAGGGATAAATGTCTTTGGAACTTTGCCTTGGACAAGCTTTGAAGCTTGGTTTGATTTGGTCAGTTAGTCAACCATAGATGGGTCCTACTCATGATAGTCGACATACATGAGCCCTCGACATCCAATGGCATGTAACTTACCACATTGTGATTAGATTGGAATGTTGTGGAGAAGAGACCTTTTGCTGCATGTCTGCCCCAACAAATGAGGGCTAAAGATAGTCTTAGGCAAAGTTCTTGGACAAATGTCAGTTCCAAAATTGAGTGTGTGATGATTGATCATGCGCAAGATAGCGTATATGTGTGAAATATCTATCCCTTCAAGCAAGGAATAGGTGATAGGGAAGGTGATAAATGAGGATGAGGTGATTTGAAAGAGGAAAAAAATATCCCATGATAGGAGATGGAGTGCAAGGAGGAGAAGTCCCCCAATGTTAGAAGAAGGATGGCAAGGGGAAGAGGTCCCCTAGTTGTAGCAAATGGATGGTGAGGAGGAAAGATCCTCCAGTTGGAAGAAATGAGTGGTAAGGAGGAGAAATTCCCCCAAATGTGATGCTAGGCTATGGCTATGCTAGCCTAGACTGTGTGAATTGGTATACCTGTGCGTTAGAACATTTTGGGGCTTGCCTTGGTCAAGCCCCATATTTATAAAAACAAAGACTTAAAAATCTAAGCTAGAATGCATCCTCATGAAATCAAATCTATTCTAATGCATTGAAATGGTAGGAATTGAAATGACATGAATTGCAACTAGGCTAAGAAACTTCCTCACAAAATCAAATCTAACCTAGTGTTGTTTCTAGGCAATTGGAAATGAATGGAATGAGTTGCAGGTTGTGGAACCAATACTTATGGTGGTAGTACTAGCACCTATGGTGGATGAATGGAATTGTAGTGGGGTGGGCATTGGTGGTTGATGCCCCAATATTTGATGAGTGGAATGAGTGGTAGGTTGTGGAACTAGTACTTGTGGTGGTAGTACTAGAACCTACAATGGATGAATGTGATGTGAGTGGTAGGACCAGTGTGTATGGATGTCACACTAGAACTAGCTGAAGTGGAATGAGGAGTGGTGGGACGACATTGGTATGTGGATGCCTTGATACCTGATGAATGAAATGAGTGGTAGGTTGTGAAACTAGTACTTGTGGTGGTTGTACTAGAACCTACAGATGATGGGTGAATGGAAGTGTGGTGGGGTGAGAGGTGAAGGTAAGGCAAAGGATGCAACCTTGTGAAGTGCCTAGTGATGGATGTGTTGATTGAAATGTGTTGGAAGAAGGTGATACTCTAGGAGATGTGGAGAATGATGTGGGAAGGAGTGAAAAATCCCCAATTTTGGAAGATGTGGTGGAAGGAGATGAACCTCCATAGATGTGGAAGATGATGGTAAAAGGAAATGAATGGTGATAGATGTAGAAGAAGTGTGGGAGGGAGATGAACTCCCCCAAGTGTGAAATATGGATTGGAGAGAGATGAAACTCCTCCAGATATGTAGATGAGGAAAAATATGAAAAATGAGAGGTGAAAAGATGTAGAAGATGTGAAATGTGAGCATAAATAGCAAGATCCATGCATAAAATGGTGAATTCCATGGGAAAATTAGGTTCACACAAGGTGGGGTGTGAACCAGTTGGTTCGCACGTGTGGGGTGCAAACTTTTTTTGGTTGACCTAGGTGTAGTGTTTTAGCTATTTGGATGACCAAATGATGTCAGAATTGGAAAAATATTATACCATTGGAAAGATATTTTTAAGCCTGATCCAATGGTATTAGTTTTGAGAAATTTGGAGGTGATTTTATGGGTGAAAAGTTAGGTCAAAGATGACCCTTCTTCTAGAAGTGATGAATGCACAATTTCAAGCCTTTTGAAAGGGAAAAAGTGGCATTATTGATGAAAAGGATGGGATGATGATAATGGAGTAGAGGAAAATATGTTGAGGTGTTTAAAAGAAGGAAAATACCCCTAGATATAGAGGATGATTGGTAAGGATGAGAAGTCTCCCAATTGTAGGAGACAGATTGGAAGGAGAGAAACTCTCCCAAGTATGAGAGATGAGGTGGAAGGAGGAGAATATCCTTAATTGGAGAAGTTGAGGTGGTAGGGGAGAAGCTCCCCCAATTGTAGCATATGATTTATGAGGAGGAAAAGTCCCCCTAGTGGAAGAATATGGGTGATGAAGAAGGAAGGAAAGAAAGAATTGAAGAAGTAAGGAAGATAGAATATGTACAAGGAAAGAAGGGGTGCTTAGTGAAACCTGAAAGAAATGCTATGTTGGTGGAGGATAGCACCTCAGAGGATGGGAAATGCTAGTCACAATATGGGGATGACTAACACTTTGGATAAGAAGTGTGGTCGTGGGCACGATGAACTTGTCGAGGTGGGGGAATAGATGTGGGAGTATGAACATGTGGTAGTGGTGGTACTGGATGGGGCAATGGATTTGGAGTTGCACCCCCATTCTTATGTGAGGAAGTAGTATGATTGGTTCATTGTGTTGTATCCTCATTCCTCATGTTATGGAGCAGACGTATGAAAATATGACAAGTGTTGATATCATGCCCTTGTTGGCGATGATAAACACAAAATTGGTGCTCATTGTACCCTCTAGGTGTTGGATGATTTGGATCAAGCAATTTGACCTCAGGTAGAATTAAGTGACCTGTGCGATGTAGCTATTGGAAGGTTTGAGATAGAGTCTCAGAAGGAGTGGTGGAAGAAGGAGGAGAATGTGGAGGATGTTGTGTTTGAATGGGATTTTGACTAGGCAGTGATGGATTGAATGCTTGCCTAGGTTGTGGAGAGCCCATTTGTTGAGGATGAGGGGTTGGTGGAGGAGGAGGAATAGTGGGACCCACCATGATTGGATTATTGATAGATGTATGACATGGACAGTGGCTCATGTGCAACTCAAGTGTATCAAGATGTGCCAAGATGTGTTGCATGTCAATGGGTGGAGGATATGGAGGTATGGAAATAGGATGAGAATGAATGCCAATGGTGGAGGGTGATGATCGATATGAAGAAGAATATGGAGGTGGATGAGATGAAGAATGTGGAAATGGGGATCGATAAGGTTGGGAAATTCCAACCTGTTGGGTGATGTGAAATGGAATTTGGGGTGGAGGAAGAATAGGTGGAAGATGTGATCCTGAATGAGGAGGAGCATGGTAGGAAGAATGATGATGCACAGATGGGAAAGGTGAAGGATCATCCATGGGAGTATGATGTCTCACAACATGATCATAGGATGAAATCCTAGAGGATGATGTAGGAGGTGGAGAGGAATTGTGTGAGGAAGTGGAAAGAGTATGAGAATGGGCAGAGGTGGCTATCTCTGAGTGCCCTGATGGAGTGGTTGGAGAAGAAGGGATAAGATGAGAATCCTGCATGATGATGTGTGCAACTATGTGGTAACAACCAAAAGATGTGAAATCTGGACTCTAGAAAGGCCTATGACTGATTGGGACACTATCTGGTATCAAAAACATAGGTTCACACAGGTGGGGTGTGAACCAATTGGTTCACACACTAGGGGTGTGAACCACCCAAAATGAGAAATAGATGATAGATATGTGTTGTGGGATGTGTCTGTGTCCTATGTGTGAAATTTGGAACCTAAAAAATAGGTTCACACAGGTGGGGTGCGAACCAATTGGTTCACACTCTAGGGGTGCGAACCACCCAAAACTATGATAAAGAGTGAATTTTCTGTTGTGGATACCCTCTATGTGCTGTGGAGACCTATGTAATGCAGTTTTGTAGCCTGAAAGCTAGATTTTCACATAGAATCATGTGAAATAAATCTGAGTGTAGGAGAATCACACTAGGAGGTGCAAATCACCTAAAAATAGACTATGTAGTGTAAAGCGTGGAAGTGAAACTATGGAACAATTGATAAGTGTGTTATAGCACATTTGATATGTTGTTGTAACCACTTTTTTGAGACTCAACAATAAGCAAATGTTCTTTATTTTTGGTTTTTGTGTGTTTTGATGAAAGTATGTATCTACCCTAGGAACAAATCATGGTAATGGGTGAACTTCTACTTTGAATCAGGTATGTCATAGCATAGAACCTTTTGCAATACCCAAAAGTGCACAAAATAGAACTATATTTCCAATAGGTGAATGGCAACCTAGATGGAATAAGGTACAGTAAAATGATATCCAAAGGGGGAGACTCAAAATGCTCTAATGAGTCAAATAAACTCTCATGAAGAGAGGTCATGCTATCAATGTGGTGCTACCGACATACCCATGCTTTCGCTTAACCCTCACGTTTAAGGCATCCACAGTAATGATCAACTATACCCACTAATTATTTGAAAAGCCCTATGGTAAAGGGGCTTTCTAAAACTACCCACTCTGAAGGTACCTTCCAGTGATGAATTTTGGATAACCAACACTCAAAGTGGGAAGGACCAATCGGGTATTAATGTTGGAATGATCCACCTAGGGGGCTACTATGGTGTCTAATTCGGAGGTGAGCCAATGGAGAGTAGAACCCAGACCTCACTAAACTCTGGTGGTGAATTGGTGATGAAATCCAATTCAGGCTGGAGATGAAACCCAACTCCTTACACCGTTTAAATAGGACGTGAGTGTGTGGTGTTTGTTTGTGCGATACTATTTTAGAAGCAAATCTACTCTAAATGCCTTTTTGAAATAAACTATGCTATGATGCCTTTTCAAAGCAAATCTATTTACTTGGTTTTGCACAAAATAAATTTAATCTATTGATTTTTGAAAGGGAAATCTAATTAAGTGGTTTTCACAAAAATAAATTTACTCTATTGATTTTCAAAAGGAAATCTAATTAATTGGTTTTCACAAAAATAAATTTACTCTATTGATTTTCAAAAGGGAAATCTAATTAATTGCTTTTGAAGGGAAATGACTTGAAGGGAAATTACTGGAATTGAAGCTAATCTAGAAAGCAGATGTAAATTTAACTACAACAAACAGGAAGATGTGATTTTGTGGAATTTATAGCCCAATAGGAAATATTAGCTTCAAAATAGGGGAAAACAAGAGTTTTCACACAATACCTACGTCCAGGTGAATGTAAAAGCCTCTGGTGTACCCTCTGGTCCAAAACTGTGTGAATTTGGAAGGTTCACACGGGTGGGGTGTGAACCTGTCTTCTGCAAGTGGTTCGCACACCTAATGTGTGAACCGGGATCCGAAGACTGAGCTGGCTATTTTTGGGGTCTTGATGATGATTTTGAGGTTTTTGGAGTGTTTTTAGCATAGGTACCTGCACAAAAAGTTCCCAAAAACTCAATTTAAGTTTAACAAGATGACCAAAAACTTGAAAAAGATTTCGCATATACCTGAAGAAGGTAAATAGTAGAAAAATAAACTAACTATTGATTTGCTGCACAAAAATACAAGGATGCTTTAGGATTGGCATAATAAATTGAAATTTGCATTGTGGACGGATAAAATAAGAATTAAAGAATCTATAGGAACATCACCTTATCATTTTGTGTATGGTCAAGATCCAATTTTTCTTACTAATCTTAAATTACAAACTTTACAATTCATGAAAGAATATCTTGAAACGGATGATAAAATTAAAGCTTGTCTCACTCACCTCATGCATTTAGATGAAAAATGAGAGGATGCCTTGCTTCATTTTAGTAAACACCAGGACATTATTAAAATATGGTTTGATAAACTAGCTAAAATTAAATATTTTAGGATTTTTTATTTGGTTTTGCTTTGGGATAAGGCACATGAGAAAAATGGTGACCATGATAAATTTGACTATCTTTGGCTTGGTCCTTATCAAATTTCTAAAATTCTTGGTGAAAACACTTTTTGACTGAAGACCTTGAGTGGGGATGATATTCATTTTCCTGTTAATGGGCATCTTCTCAAGAACTACTTTAACCCATCAAGCAGTCGAGTTCTTGTATCATTTGTACCATGTTTGTATATTATTGTATATAGCTTTTGGGTTTTCATGCTTTTACTTTTAGCTTTTTCTTTGTGTGGCACTTTTGTACATAGTCTCTTGTTTGCAAGATTTTGCTTTGTGCTTTCTTGTCAGCTCACATTAGGTTAGGTTTTGGTTTATTTTTTTGAGTTTTGTTTCTCTTCGGCATGTAGGATGGATTGCTTAATCTAGAATTGGGTAAAATTGAGGAAAAGGAAATGAAATAGTTTAGTAATCATTCTTAGATTTTGGACTAAGATAGTGGATTTTAGGGATAATAAAAAATTTCGTTGAATCTCCACTTGTAACTCACATGTTAAAGGGTATTCTTGGAAATATTTAAGGATGAAGTCATTTTGATTTATAAATTAAAGCAAAAATCTAATACACTCCATATTTAGCCTTAAGTGGTCTCTAACCCAGGTGGTAGGTAAATGTTGCAAAGCAATACAATGCTTAATAGAGAAAAAAATAAGGAAAGAAAAACCAAATCAATCCAAAGGTTTAGATAATCTTCACTGGTGCTATAGATGCTTGACTAGCAGTGGAGCAATATCTAGACTAAATAAAAGAAAAAAATTAAATACAAAATTAACCTAATACTTGGGTGATTCAAAAAATCTCTACTAGGGCTATAGACACTTGACTAGAAGTAGAGCAGGTCTAGAAGAGATCAAGGTCATCTCCCTGAGGCTATAGATGTTAGCGTACTATATTATGTTTTTGTTTTTTTTTCATCTTTTTAGGACGACGCATCACCCAACCATGTAATTCTGGTTCATGCTATTCTCGGCTACAAGGTCTAGAAGAGATCAAGGTCATCTTCACTGAGGCTATAGACACCTATTTGGCAGTGGAGCAATGCAATGGTACATTTTAATGAGTGACATTCTATAGCCTAAATATAAAATAAATTATGGAATCTAAATTATTTCAAGAATGCAAAATGAATCATGATTCACACACTCAATAGAGGCAAATAGTTCATATGTGTTCATTTGAAGTTGTCTAACCCCATATTCTTGGGATATTGCTAGATAACGTATATTTCTCTAATATCTGGTTTTCTTGGTTTCATATCAGGTTCTTATCCAAAATGCTCAGGAGCTTTTCCTAGTAGAGTCACCATTTTTTATAGCCATTGCACAACTCACCCCAAATTTGGGGACCCACCTTGAATTTTGTCATTGTTGGGATTTTTTTTTCTTCGAGTGATAATTTTGATAGATCCCTACCCATGAGTTGCAATGTGGATTCCAAGGTTCTTGGTTGGGTAGTGTTGTGTCCATTCCACAACTAGACCCAAATTTGGGGATCCACCTTGAAATTTTGTGTTTTTGGGATTTTGGGTTTCTTTGAGTGGCATTTTTGATAAGTCTTCACCCTTGGATTTCGCCATGTAGATACCAAGGTTCATTTTTAGTGTTGTTCATTTTCTTCTTTTGTATTTTGTTTTTTGAATAGGTTTTTATTTACTTTAGCTAATTTCAATGTTTTCAATTAAATTAATTTAAAATATTGGATATTAATTAAAATAAATTTTTTTTTGATAAAAATTAAAATAAATTTATATATTATATATATTTTTAAAATATAAAAATAAAAAATTATAAAAAAATATTGAAACTACCAAAAAGATGCTAAGACATTCATTCAATATCAAATATCTACTGTATTTGTATTGAATTCATAAAAGAGGTTACACTGCAATATCCTTTTATAAATTTTGCTCTAAAGGCTACAATGGGGTCTTCCCTAAGGAAGCCCTTTCAAATGTGGTACAAAGACAACATGATTTGTTCTTTTGGGTTCCTCGATGTAAGTGGGCTTCTTTCTCGTGAGCCACCGCTTGTTGGATGTGTCCTTGTGCTTTGCTGGACCTGTGAACCTAAAAAATCCTATTAATGCATTGGGAGGGTTTGCCTTAGTAAAACCCCATAGTTATGAAGACAAAATACTCATAAAATATGCTTAAAACATGAAAACACTTGCTAAAAACAACATAAAATTGTAAATTAAGCTATTCTCACCTTTCCTGGAGATTCTGGTTCTTGTAGCAGAAGTTCACACACTAGGTGTGTGAACCAATTGGTTCGCACGTCTAAGGTGCGAACCTGTCCTTTTTTGATCAAAATTACCAAATGGCTTCCTGGGTTGTCTTGGAGTGATTTTTGACTTGAATTTTATCTGGGTCACCTTCAAAAAGTGCACTTTTGATGGAATTATCGACCTGTATCACTTACAAAATAGTGTTATGGAAATGACAAATCGATTGCAATGTTCGTATGATGGTTGTGAGATGGATGCAATGGTAGTAGTGATTTCAAAAGAGTTATGATAAGCAAAATTTGGTTCTTTTAAAAGATGAAAATGGCCTTCTATTTATAGAGTGGGCCAAGATGAGAGAAAGGGGATGAGGTGTCCCCTACGAGGTGGCAATGGTGAGGTGTCCACCAAAGAGGTGTCCTGGCTCATAAATGGGGTTGGGTGAGAGAATACCTCACCCATCCATAAATAATGATGAAATTTCTAAAAATATCAATTTGCATTAATGATCAACCTTATTGAAATATATTAATATTAAAATTTTCTTTTTAGGTGCAAAAGTCTCCATCTTTCATTTTTGACCCAGGAGGATGTGAGGTGGAGAAATATCTAGGTGAGAGGTGGCAGGGCTAGGCTAGGCTAGGCTAGATGAGGTGGAAGGCTAGGCAATTCAAAGTAGACTAGGTGAGGTGGAGGGCTTAAATCAAATCAAGATTAGATTTAATTAAGCATGTTATTAGCTATAAAGCATGTTTTGACTAAAATGTTGACTTTTTGACCATAAAGTGCTTTTTGACCATGGTGAAGGTTTCAACCTTAGTTGAGTTGGCATGAGGTCGCATGAGGACCTATGGTTAAGCATAGGAAGGGGCTTAGTTAGTCCAAAGGGTCTAATGATGATGAATAGTTATTTTAATAAATGAATAGTGTTTTTAGCCAATTTATGTAATTTTAGAGGGTTTTGCAATTTGATTGACCACAAAAATAGGGAGAGGGACAATGTGAAAACTTTTGGTGTCTACAAATCTATATATTATATTATATTATATTATATTTCTATATAACGACATAGGTTGCAGACACAAACATAAAAACTTGGACACAGGCAGTAACGTCGAATAATAAGCTTGGATTCACTGAGTTGGAGGAAGGCATATAGATTTGGGTCTATCGTCATATTTACCAGGATGACAAAGACATACTTGATGTGGCACCCTGAATACATGGAGACAATGTGGATTGCTTGGATCATGGATTCATATTGTTCGATTGAACACGAAGGATGATGATAATTTGGGACCATCGAGGGATGACATCGGCATGGTGGCAAAGAAGTCAAGGAGTTTTTTTTTCCATAATTTCCTAGTTGATGGTACCTCCAAAATTACATACACAATGATATAGGCACGAATTTGCACTGTAAACAAGATACGATGTGCACCAGGGTATCTACGTGGATGTTTGGCAGTTGAAGATATGACAAACATGCACTGTAGAGTGAAGTGTATGTGTTTTGGTAATTTTGGATGTCTAACTATAGGTTCAAAGTGTGGTGGTAGTATGGTGATAGCTGGTAGATCTAGGTTCGATAGATACAATGAAAATGGTAACACTCTAGGAAATCTTGTTGATATGAATCCATCTATGGAGGTCACTAGACATCTATATCAAAAATTTACTACTACACAAAGATGGGTGCACCGTAGTTGTGATATGGTGAATCTTCTCCAATATCATCATCACATTTAGTGAAGGATAGGGTATTTTATTTGGATAGGGCATTATCATTGGCTATTTGATAACAAATATCATAGGGGGATGTTTATCCAACACCCTTTTATTTATACATTCCAAATAAGGGGCTATTATGATAGCGTGGAAGATGTTGCTGGGACAGTTTGGCATGCGATAGAAGTAGTGAAGTGAATCAAACTAAGATAAGATCACCTAACATGGATAGGTAGGTTATATTATATGGGTAATGGGTAACGATACACACCACAGTAAGTCTAATTTATAGCACATCCTGATGTTGGCAATTAGTGGAAATAATGCAGGCAATGGTAATGGCCACATCGAGTTTGATGTGATAATGCAGCAAGTGGGTCATTACCAACATGGATGGATAGGGATTACATGGATGCATAGGTTTAATTTTGACAACCAAGATAGAATTCTATGATGATAGCATGGATAAATAACTGGTAAAATGAACGATAACATAGCATCAACATGGAGTTTGAGATAGGTTGTGGGTGTAGAATTGACACCGTGAAGGTTTGGTGAAGCATAATACATTAGGTAAATAGGTAACGTTAAAATAGTTTGAGGGAAATTGTGTGTGTACATAATCGCATGTGTTAGCCATTTATTTACGTATAGTCTACCCATCACATATTGTTAGGTGCACATGATTTATATTCTCTTTATTATGGTGAAATATTATGGTGAAATCCCAGTATAATGTTCTAAGGGATGTCTACAAGCACAAGATATTAATGGATCTTTATAAATATAAAAATAAAGGGTAGCATGGTGAAGTGGTTATGGACAATTAGGATGAATCGAGCAACTTTGACTATCTAGAAATACAAAATCGAAGGGTATGCTACATCAATGAGGCACCCACATGGAGAGTAAGAGACCCGCAGACTAGACCATGATCGTAGTAAAGTTGATGCATAGGTTTATGTCACTGTTTATGGAGATTGTATTCAGTTTGCTAATTTCATATTTTTGAAGAGTGTTGCAAGCTACAAAGCTATATCCAAAATATAAATGGTAGGGGTGTAGGTGTAATTCCCAGCCATAGGGTAGTGCAACACAGTTATAATTGAAACATAGCCATCGTGGAGCGTATGACATGATGGATCACCGAAGGTTGCAGAGTTGATACCAAAAAAAAATAGTTACACATAGATTTTATCAACTGTTATTATCCACGATAGGAGGCATTGAGGAGCATAATCTGGGACTTTAAATCAGAATATTCTAAAACTATTTGTGGGCAATGATTTTTAATAAGCGTTATAAAAGGGAAAATGTAGAACAAGAATATATCATGTGCTTTTATCCTTAGTAGGCAATGTAAGATTATAATCATCCTTTCATGCAATATGTAATGATCAAAATAGTTGATGGGCCCTGAGAAAGAAGGTATACCTGTTGTCCAAAGAAATAATTATGAGAGACATTACTAAATGGAATATTAAGCCACAGGTATGGCAGATAGGAGGGGTGTCCATTTCGAGTTGAAGAGATATAAGTAATGCAAATAGCAAAGCATTACTAGAAAAAACAAAAGAAGCGAAAATGAAAATAAGGGGGGCTTGGTCTAGAGAAAACCTTAAATATGCTCTGAAAACAAAGAGAAAAGGTTGGAAATTTTTGAGACAAGATTGCAGGAAGAAGCGGGATGTTGGCACTGGGTTTGTCTTGGAGTCTCTCCTTCCACAAGTTGGACTGGATTTTTACCATGTGATGCCATTGCTGGAGTTTGTATTCTGCAATTGTGTTGAGCTATTATTGAAAATCTTGTTTTGTCAATATATTGGGTTTTTAGCAAGTTTATGCACGTTAATGGTAACTTGTCTATAGTTTTTAATGTATTGCACCTTTTACTTAGGATATTGCACCTCATTGAAGGTAAGATTGCATGAATGTGGATCACTTTAATGTTGGTTTTGTGTAGGATACTAACGTTTGCAGGGTCCATGGATAATTTTTGAGTTGTAGCACTTGTTTTATTTCATTTCATTTTATTTTTATTTTTTCTAACCTTGTCTTTTTCATTTTTTTAAAGTTTTCAAAATAAAATAAAAAATATAAAAAAATATAAAATTCCAAAAAGAGTTAAATGGATTAAGCTTTAATATTCCATTTAAAGCAAGTACACTTTTGTTTTAACTGAAATTCAAAATTCCAAAATTATTTAAAGTTTACATTTTTTTAACAGGAATTTTATAATTTTAGTTTTGCATGATTTCACTTTTTAAAGGAGAAAATCAGGATTTTCAGGCTTTACAATTTCTATTTTTAAAGCAATAAATTAACTCTCTTTATGAAAATCACAATTTCATTAAAAGCGGGTAATTTATATGGCATATAAAGGCCACCACACATTAAAGTTAGCCATGCATATTTACTTTTTTTTCATGCTCAAAGCAACATAAATGAATCCAATCATCATTTCATTTTCATACTTTAGGAATACATCATTTAAAAAAAATATAAATAAAATGAATTAAAGGATCGATTTCATGCACTCATTCATCATATTATTTCTACACATAAGGGAAATCAAATCCTTTCATCTTTATTTTTGCACATAAGGGAAATCAAACCCTTTCACTTTTATTTCTACACATAATGGAAATCAAGCCCTTCAATTAATGAACAATAAAAGCATACCATAATAAAATAAGACCAACATAGGACCCTTGGTAACAGTTGCTTGCAAATCACTAAGGTATTATAACACTTTTGACACATTTTCATAAGCATACATGCACGCACTAAGTAAAAGTAACCTTGAAGAAATGTTTATTTCTATGCAAGAGAGGGTTTTCTAATTACAATCCCAATTGTGAGTGTGGTTTTGCAATTGGAAAAAATTATCACTCAACATTTTGGTGCTAGAAGGAGGGCTTGATTTTGTTATTTTATTGCCACTTAAATGCTAAATTGTTCATTGTTATTTGAAATTTATTTGAAGGCATTGGTCTTGACTAATCATGTCTTGTTGACAGGTGTTCATATTCATTGATTAAAAAAAAAACTAATTGATGATGTATTGATGCTAACCTTTTTTACAAATTGTGAGTATCATTTATTGTTAGGGATTGATTAATGCATATCGTTTGGTTGATGAACATGATGATTTAACATTTAAGATTTGTTAGTTATTTCATGCTTCTTTGCAAGATATTTCTTTGACTAAAAAAATTGGTTGGATTCAATAAGGGCAGGTTGTCCTTTGAACATACCTAGGCCTTCACATCCTATGCCTATAGATAGTTTGGATCATCTACCTTATTTTAGATATTATGGAATAGAATCGACTGAGGAACATATTCAGGCATACAAGAACACTTTAATTCAATTGCAAACGATGCATGAAGATGTTGCTTGTAACATGTTTCCATCCACATTAGATGAATTTGCTTATGATTGGTACATCTGTTTACCTCGTATATTCTATTACTTTTTGGTTTTAACTAGAAGCAATATTTCTCAAACATTTTGGAAAATTAGTTGACCCGAATATGATATTAAAGCAATTTATCTCCATATGTAAATAACCTAATGAATTCATGAGACAATTTAATGATAGGTTCTATAGGTTTTATACCAAAATAGATAGACATTACATCATTTCATAAGAAGACATTCAAATATACATGGGAGCCTTAGACCCCTTAACTGCTACATTTCTAGGGAAAATTCTTAAAGATCCATCTTTGCCTAGAGTCTATAGTGAGGTAATAACAATAGAACAATAATGTATTTTGAAAGGTATGGATGTGGGTTGATTATAATTACTTAACCCTAAGGTTCTAAATTAGATATCACCCATGAGCCAGGTTGAGGTACCACCTTCTCCCATGATGGATTGTTTTTCAAGAGCTATAGATTCCAAACAATACCAACCATCTAATCTAGCACCCTTGAATTTAATGAGGTCTAATGTGAGCAATCAAGGGGATAAAGTTGAATTTCCACATATTACAACCACCTTAGATATCATCCAAGAGGAGGTGCAAGTCTCAAGGTCAATGTCCACCAATGAGGATTGTAGTAAACAAACCCATCAATATATAGAGATTGGTTCATTTTTATTCACAAAAGAGGATTGGGAGAATCATAGGAAGAAAAATATAAGAATTGATCCCCCTGGAGAAACACTTGACCCACCAAAAGGTGAATTTTTTGAAAATGAGGAGGATAAATCTGAGAAAGATATTTTTTTTGAAATTGAGGAGAATGAATCTGAAGAAGATAATTTTTTTGAAATTAAGGAGGATGAGTTTGATGAAGAATATGAAAATAACATGAACAAAGAGATGGAATCTCATCACATGGTTCAAAAGGATAATTATTCTATTGTTATAGATAGAGAATGGGAATCATTTACTTCTTTCATAAATCCTAAATAAATTTCTATTCCTCTTGATGTTGAGGTGCAAAAAGCTGAAATTTATCTCATCTACAGATCTTATATTGTCTATGCAGCAATATGATTCAATTTTGGAAACACTGGAGCCATAAAAAATGGTTAAAAGTAGACTTGAAAAGGAATCAATAGATGAATCCAATTATTTTGCAATAGAGTTTCATTACATGGGTTTAGAAGATGATTATTATAATGGTTGGGGAAGATATGAGGACTTATTTGTTTCTCACACTCCTATTGATGAAATTTTTGTTTCATTTGATATGCAGGATGCTGAAATTGCTATATCACATGAAGACCTTGCTGAAATAGAGGAAAGGGTAAAATATTCTAATGATTTATTTGCTATGGATGAGGAAGAGGTAATCGATGAAGGACTTCAACATGATAGTGACGAAGATCACGAGGAAAAATATGAAGAACACAAGCTTATATTGAGAGGGGGGTGAACAATATAAGAACAACTTTTACTTTTCTTTCTCAAACAATATTATCTAATATATCAATGGCAATATCAACTGCAATAATCAAAGCAATGCACAAATCATCACACATAATAGAGACACCAATTTAACGTGATTCACCCAATGTGGGCTACTCCACAAAGAAAATATTTCACTAAAATTTTCTTAGCAAATCTCTTGGGAATCCTCCCCTATTACAATGTTTATGGACCTCTATCCAAAGGAGAAAACAATATCCTAATCAATTTTGTGGATCTCTCTCCATAGGAGAACTCTTTCCCGTTTGTTGGTTCATGGATCTCTATCCATAGGAGAACTCTTTCTCCTTTGCTGGTTTGTGGATATCTATCCATAGGAGAAATCTGTCTTCTTTGTTGGTTTATGGATCTCTATCCACAGAAGAAATATTTCTCATCTGCTCTGGTTGGTTATCTTCTAGAAGAATATTGCTTCCACTATTAGTCTTACAATGGCACTGAGAGGGGGGGGTGAATCAGTGTAGCTCTTTAAACTTGAATTTACAGCTCTTAATATCGCAACAATTAAAACTTATTACTAGATACAGCAAGTATAACACAAGAGCATCACATAACACAAGATTTAACGAGGTTCACCAATGTGGCTACTCCTCAAAAATTGACTGCTTGGACTACCATCCAAATCCAGCCTTTGCAAAGCACCAACTTTACAATCAATTTACCAGCACCCACTGGAAGGAGCACCAACCCCTTATTTATCTACACCAATAGAAAGGAGCACCAACCCCTAATTTACCAGCACCTACTGGAAGGAGCACCAACCCCTGATGCCAAGCTACAACCTGGACTTCAATTTTGAATCTATAAGTTTTACAGTAAGATACCTTTGCTTTTGCAAGACCCTGACTGGTCTTCTTCACCTTTGCGATCTCTGTGCACTCTGCTCTCTCTACGCAATCACTTCGCACACTCTACTTCATTACAGTCAAACTTCACGATCGTCTTCTCCATTTTGTGCACTCTGCTCTCTTTGCAAATTTTGCACTTAGCATGATTCGATACGACTTGCTCTCTACGCACAATGACCGTATATCACATACATTCAACACTCATTCAATTCTCCAAACAACCCTCCTTTTATAACAATATTTTTATGATGAAGATCCTAATCTTAGTCGACTGTAAACCCTAATCTTGGTCGGCTTTCATAACAACTGTAAACCCTAATTTTAGTCGGTTGTCATACTTCTCATTTTAGTCGAGTTCTCCTTCTTGACTTGCGCATTTACGACCTTTCTCTCTGTCGCAAAAACACATGTCGCGATATCACGACACTTTTTCTCTCTCCTCTTTCTCTTTGCTTTGGCCCAGAAAATACAACATGTCATGATATCGCGACACTTTTTCTCCTCTTTCTACTTTGCTTTTGCCATACATGTCATGATATCGTGACACTTTCCCTCCATATCTTCAACTTAGCTTTTGTCATGATATCATGACACTTCTCTTCGAGACTTAGCTTTGCTTTTGTCACGATATCGTGACACTTCGCTTCCATAGACTTCAACTTTGCTTTTGTCATGAAATCGTGACACTTCTACTTCCATAGTCTTACTTAGCTTTTGTCATGAAATCGTGACACTTCCTTTCTTACTTCTTTGCTTTTGTCATGAAATCGTGACACTTCCTTCAAGTCTTCTTCTCTCTTTTGTCATGAAATCATGACACTTCCTTCAAGTCTTGCTTTCTACTTTTGTCATGAAATCATGACATTCCTTTTACGCTTCCTCTCTTTCTTTTGTCGAAAATGCGACATGTCACGAAATCGTGACACTTTTCAACTTACTTTCTCTCTCCTATTTTAGTCGCAAAAATGCGACATGTCACGAAATCGTGACACTTTTCCAACTTACTTTCTCTCTCCTATTTTAGTCACGAAAATGTGACATGTCACAAAATCGTGACACTTTTCCAACTTACTTTCTCTCTCCTATTTTAGTCGCGAAAATGCGACATGTCACGAAATCGTGACACTTTTCTTACTTGTTCTCTTTCTTCGAACTTGTCGCGAAATCGTGACACTTTTTCTTGCTTTCTCTTTCTCTTCCAACATGTCATGAAATCGTGACAGTTTTTCCACTTGCCTTTTTCTCTTCCAACATGTCGCGAAATCATGACAGTTTTCCACTTGCATTTTCTCTTCCAACATGTCGCAAAATCGTGACGCTTTTTCCACTTGCCTTTTTCTCTTCCAACATGTCGCGAAATCGTGATAGTTTTTCCACTTGCCTTTTTCTCTTCCAACATGTCACGAAATCGTGACAATTTTTCCTGCTTTTCTCTCTCTTCCAACATGTCGCGAAATCGTGACAGTTTTTCCACTTGCTTTTTCTCTTCCAACATGTCACGAAATCGTGATAGTTTTTCCTGCTTTTTCTCTCTCTTCCAACATGTCATGAAATCATGATAGTTTTTCTTGCTTTGTATATGTCGCGATATCGTGACACTTTTCTTACTTGTCTTTTTCTTTGATCTTTTGCATATGGGCCACTTCGGTCTTCTTGGAAAATCATTGTACATACTCTGAATAACCTTTGAACTCCTGTCTTCTGCATCTGAATATCTTTTGAACTTCCTGTCCACTGCATCAACAGATCTATCTGACTGTGTTGACAACAATGACAATACTATTGCTGCACCTTGCTCAACAATCTCCCCCTTTGGAATTGTTGGCAACACATGTGCAATTTCCTGTAACTCTTCTCCCCCTTTGACAATAATACCAAAGGGCTACTGCAGACTCCCCCTGAGTCCATGCACAACATTCTCAGGCAAAATTGATTACACTTAGCAAAAATCATGAACATGAGCAAAAAGATAATCAAATACTTAAATGCTCCCCCTGAGAATGTGATCCCTGTAGCTAGTCAATTCTTGGGAAGTGTGACCACTCCCAATTTATTGTGAAGGTACTCAAAAACTTCCTTGGGCAATGGTTTTGTGAAGATATCTGCTACTTGCTCTGTAGTTGGAACAAAATCCAACTTAACCTCACCTTCTGCAACTTTCTCCTTCAAAAAGTGATACCTGATAGCAATGTGTTTTGTGCGTGAATGCATAACCGGATTCTTGGAGATGTTAATGGCACTGGTGTTATCACACTTAACTGATATTGGCTCACTGAAGTTAATACCAAGATCTTTCAGGGTTTGTTTCATCCACAATACCTACGTACAACATGTTGTCGCTGCAATATATTCTGCTTCTGCTGTCGATAAAGAAACTGACTCTTGTTTCTTACTGTGCCATGTGACCAATCTGTCTCCAAGATAGAATGCACCTCCACTGGTACTCTTTCTGTCATCGACACATCCTGCCCAATCTGCATCTGAATACGAAATAAGGGTGAAGTCTTTACCTTTCGGATACCATAACCCATACTCCATAGTACCCTTGAGGTACCGAAGAATCCTCTTCACTACTGTCACATGAGTCTCCTTGGGATTAGCCTGAAATCGTGCTACCATGCATACTGCCTGCAAAATATCTGGTCTGGTAGTTGTCAGTACAATAAGCTTCCAATCATAGATCTGTACATGGTTTGATCAACAGGTGGAGATTTGTCATCCTTGCTCAACTTGCAACCTGTCGTCATGGGAGTGCTAACTGGCTTACAATCCTCCATTGTGAACTTCTTTAACATCTCTTTTACATATTTAACTTGAGAAATAAATATGCCCTTCTTACATTGATTAACTTGCAACCCGAGGAAATACGAAAGTTCACCAATCATTGACATTTCAAATTCTTTCTGCATCTTATTTGCTAAATCTTTACACGACTCATCTTTGTTGCTGCCAAATATGATATCATCTACGTATACAACAAGAACAATAAGATGCCCATTTTCTATTTTGACATACAAATTACTATCCACCATACCTTTCTTAAACCTTTGTTGAGTGAGATAGTTGTCTAGCCTTGCATACCAGGCTCGGGGTGCCTGTTTTAAGCCATATAATGCTTTCTTCAACTTGCAAACCAAGTTGGGATCATCACCAAGTTGGAAACCATCTGGTTGCTCAATATAAACCTCTTCTTCAAGTTTCCCATTCAAAAACGCTGATTTCACATCCATTTGATAAACTTTGAAATTCTTGTAGACTGCTAAAGCCAGAAACATTCTAATTGCCTCTAGTCTAGCTACTGGTGCAAAAGTTTCCTCAAAGTCAATGCCTTCAACTTGTGCATAACCCTTACATACCAATCTTGCTTTATTTTTGACTACCTGTCCGTCTTCATTCAATTTGTTTCAAAAAATCCATTTAGTCCCGATTATATTTTTATTTGTAGGTCTAGGTACTAACTCCCAAGTTTCATTTTTCTCGATCTGATCTAATTCTTCATTTATTGCCTTCATCCAACTTTCATCTTTGCTTGCGTCAACAACATTTTTGGGCTCAATGTTGGATAATAGAGAGTAGTTACTTACTACTCTTCTTCTTGTCTGAACACCAACTTTGGGGTCTCCAATTATTTGCTCTCTAGGATGATTTTTCTGCCAATTGCCTATTTTGAATTTCTTATTTTCTTCCACTTCTGAATCACAACTTAAATCATCCGAGTCAATTTTTTGTATCTTTTCCATTTCGTTTTCCTCATCTCCTTCAATAACCTCTTCATAAATTGGGTAGTTCGTTTCATAGCTAATTACTCGTTCTCTACCTTCATCAAATTTAACATCGACACTATCCACAATTTTCTTTAGCCTCTTGTTGTAGCATTTGTAAGCTTTGCTTCTTGGTGAATAACCAACAAAAATACCTTCATCCGCTCTATCTTCAAACTTACCAAGATTATCTTCAGTTCTTTTGATGTAGCACTTGCTGCCAAAAACTTTGAGGTATTTTGTTGTTGCCCTTTTACCGAACCACAACTCATAAGGAGTTTTGCTTTCATGTGTTCTCAGCATGTACCTATTTTGGATATACACCACAGTATGGACTGCTTCTTTCCAAAATCTGTCTGCTACTCTGCTTTCAGCCAACATAGTCCGTGCCATTTCCTGCACTGTCCTGTTCTTTCTTTCTACCACTCCATTCTGCTGAGGTGTCCTGGCTGCTGAAAACTGTCTCCTAATACCGTATTTTTCATAGTACTCTGCAAACTCCTCTGAGATGAATTCTCCTCCTCTATCTGATCTTAAACATTTGATCCTCCTTCCTGTTTCATTCTCAACTTGGTTTTTGAAAATCTTGAACCTTTCAAAAGCTTCTGATTTATGCTTCAAGAAAAATATCCATGTCATTTTGGAATAGTCATCAATGCACAACATAAAATATTTGTCACCATTTATGCTTTGTGTTCTCATGGGTCCACATAAATCAGTGTGTATTAGTTCCAAAGGTTTGCTTGTGTAGTACTCTTTTGTTTTGAATGTGACTCTAGTTTGCTTCCCCTTTTGGCATGAAGCACAAATGTTGTTTGCAGGTTTGCTGATGGTGGGAATATCTCTCACTGCCCTTTTTGAGTTGATTTTTACTAGATTATCAAAACTGATATGACCGAGTCTCTTGTGCCACAACCAAATTTCTTCTTCCTGTCCAATAAAACAAGCTCCTTCTGAAGTCTCTGAGAGCGTGTACAGGTTTCCAGATGTCCTTGATCCAGTTGCTATCAATTTTCCACTATTTGTTTTTCTGACTTCACAACCCTGCTTCTTAAAAACTACTTCATGACCTTTATCACAAATCTGACTTACGCTCAACAAGTTATGTTTCAAACCATCCACAAACAAGACTTCTTCTGACTTAATTTTTCCATCAATAATTTTAACTGAACCTTTGCCAACTATCTTAGCTCCATCATTATTTCCAAACTTTACTGAACCACCTTCATATTTCTGTAACTTCTCAAATTTTTGTTTGTTACCTGTCATATGACTGGAGCATCCACTATCAAGTATCCATGGTACATATTTATTCTATGCTTTAAATGTTGTTTGTACGATTAAGGATTCCTTTTCTTCCTTAAGTCGCTCTTTTTCTTTCCACTCCATTTTGATAGTAGTTTTGGGCTCTTGTTTTGCCTTTCCCTTATCAACAACTTGTGCATGTTTTACGAGAAGTTTTCTATTTTGTCTCATCTTATTTGGTTGAAATTTCCTTCCCTAAAACTGATTTGATGCAAATGTACTTCTACAGTTTCTTGCAATGTGCCCAAAATTATGACAGTTATAACATTCTACTGTATAATTCATCAGAGGAGAAAAAGCATTTCTATTGGTGAAATTCCTTGGTCTTACATTATATTTGCAGTCTGAGATTTTATGTCCATAGCCATTGCATTTAAAACAGAAACTAGAAAAGGGATAATTGAACCTGGATGATGGTCTTTGCCATGTTGTCGTAGGAGCCATAGGTCTTCTTCTTCTTTGATGTGTGACATTGGTGAATCCATCATTGTCAGTTCTCCTTTCGTGCCTGGCATTATTGCTTTCTTTTGCATGAGACATTTTTCCTTGATCAACCTGTTTCTTATCTTCATTCTTTATGGATTCTACATTTCTGGCCTTTGATCCATTTGAAGATTCTCCTTCGATGAAACCCAGACCAAATTTGATGCCTGTAGGCCTTTGGTCATTTATAATCTTATCCAGCTTCATAGAACTTTCTTCGCGTTTGTGATAGCAACTAATTTTGTGATTCATCTCTTCTATCTGTGTCCATAAACCAACATTCTCTTCTTCTAGTTTGCAGCAATAATCTATTTTCATGGTAATTTGTACTTCGAGATCTTCAGATATTTTCTTGTATTCTTCTATCTATACTTTCAGACTGGTTATGATTTCGTTTGCATCCTCAAGCCTTTTTGAAATTTTCTTATTCTTTTTCTTCTCTATTTTCCACTCTTCAAGTGCAGAGATCAACTCACCTTCTAGATCTACTTCAGCCTCAGGGTTTTCACCACATACTTCAGAGTTCACTCCCTTCCTTTTCTGATTTTACTTCTTCAAATGCCATGAAAAGAGCTTCACCTGTTTCCTCTTCAGAATCCTCACCGGAGCTGTCTTCTGATGAACTGGCATTCCTGGAGATGAAACTTTTCTTCTTGAAGTTGCCTTTTCTGAAATTCATTTTCTTCTTCCAGTCACTTCTTTCTTGGTGCGATCCTTCATCATTTTTGTTCTTCTCATTAAGTGGACATTTAGTCACAAAATGCCCAACGCCTCCACAGTTGAAACATTTAAACGGTAGCTTTCCTCTGTATTTTCCTTTTCCCCTTTTTAGTTTTCTAACAAAGTTTGCTTCCATTTCATCTGATGTCTCTTCTTCCTCGGACTCTTGTTTTGCATTTTTATTTTTAAGGGCTTTAAAAGCCGCTTCTCTGTCTGTGGGTTTAGATCTTCCTATCCTCATCTCATATGCAGTCAAGGAACCATACATCTCATCTATACTAAAATAATTTAGATTTTTAGCTTCTTCTATCACTGAGACTTTAGAATCAAACCTTTGAGGAAGAGATCTTAATACCTTTTTCACGATGGCAGAGTCTTCGATATCCTCGTCGAGTCCTCTGATCGCATTAATGATTCCATTAACTCTCAGCATATATGCCTCAATGTTTTCATCGTCATTCATTTTTAATGCTTTGAACTGAGCTCGATGTGTCTGTAACTTGGCCTCCTTGATCTTATCATTTCCTTCATGAATACTCCTCAGTTTGTCCCATATCTCTTTTGCCATTTTATAGCTCATGATCTTTACTAGTTCACTGTCTGCTATTCCGCACATGAGAGCATTCGTTGCTTTTGAGTTATTGTCAAACAGTTTCTTTTCATCAGCCTCTTCTGGAGGAGTGATGGGTATTGTGTATCCACTAACTACTGAACCCCAGATGTCGTATCCCAAAGCACAGAGATATGCCTGCATCCTGATTCTCCAGAACGCGTAATTAGATCCGTCAAACAATGGTGCTTTGTTTGATGAGAAGCCTTCACCACCTGCCATTGTGTTACTTCCAAGATCACCCTAGCCGGTTAAGCTTGTACAGGAACTTGGCTCTGATACCAATTGTTAGTCTTACAATGGCACTGAGAGGGGGGTGAATCAGTGTAGCTCTTTAAACTTGAATTTATAGCTCTTAATATCGCAACAATTAAAACTTATTACTAGATACAGCAAGTATAACACAAGAGCATCACATAACACAAGATTTAACGAGGTTCACCAATGTGGCTACTCCTCAAAAATTGACTGCTTGGACTACCATCCAAATCCAGCCTTTGCAAAGCACCAACTTTACAATTATTCAAAAACTTAAAAGAAATATTTCTCATCTGCTCTAGTTGGTGATCTTCTAGAAGAATATTGCCTCCACTACACTGGCTTATGGATCTCTCTCCACAGAAGACCTCTATCATCACTTAGAAGACCTTTGTCCTTATTGACCTGGCTAATGGATATCTATCCACTAGAGACTACTATCCTCTACTCTATAAACTCCAAATATTGCTCTTATCTATGCTTAATCTCTATCTAAAATCTACACTAAAAATTATCCTCGGTCTAGCACAAATATTCTATCAAATATATCTCTAGTCTGACACAAATATGCCCTCAAATCTATACCAAAATCTGCTCTCAAGTCTTCTCAAAGACTTACCTCAAATTTTCTCAACAAGTCCTCTCAAGAACTTGCTCAATATACTTAATAAGTCTTCACCAAGACTTGCTTCAAATCTATCCAACAAGTCCCCCCTAGAACTTGTCCAATTTGATCAACAAGTATTCACTAAGAATTACCTCAAATCTATCTAACAAGTCCTCCCTATAACTTGTCCAATCTTCTCAACAAATCTTCACCAATACTTATCTCAAATCTATCCAAAAATTCCTCTCTAGAACTTTTCCAATATGCTCAAAAAGTCTTCACCAAGACTTAACTCAAATTTGTCCAACAAGTCCTCCCTAGATCTTGCCCAATCTACTCAACAAGTCTTCACAAAGACTTATATCAAATCTCTTGTAAGCTTTCACAAAATCTCACACAAATCTGTCCTTAATATTTCATAAAAGCTTACTCAAATTTGTCCTTAAGTCCCCTCTAGGACTTACTCAAATATGCTCACAATATTTCACAAAAGCTTACTCAAACAACTGCAATACTTGCATACAAAAATCAACTTAATCTCTTTTAGAAAACCTCTTCAATTACACAAACAAGTTTCACTCAAAATATTTTTTAACCACAAAAACATATAGAGAATGATCAAAGACTCAATATGTTTCATATTCACAAAATGCTCAATCACTTTCAAACTCTTTCAAATCAATTTAGAATAAAGGATAATTTGTTTCACAAAACTTGAACTATCACTCCAAAAATTTCAATCAATAATGCTCAACCAACTTCACTCAACCATTCACTCAATGAAACACAACTTTCTTACAAACCCTAACCAAGTGTTTCACTATACTTCCAACAAATCACACTATGGAACTCAAACCTTGACTCAAGATAATTCCAATGTCACATAACAATGATACTCATGTTCTTTCACAAACCTAGCTCAATATTTTTCTCAATTTCACATAACAATGATACTCATGATGTTTCGTAAAACCAAGCTCAAGATAGTTCTCAATATCACATAACAATGATACTCATGATCTTTCACAAACCCACAAATCATGCACATGAAAACCTACTCAACATTTCCAACAATGCTTATCAAACAATCCTTTTCACTCCAACTTTACATTTCACAACATTCAATCCAACAATATTCCACTCATAAGGAAGATGTGCCCATACCTTTTGTTTTGATGGAGATATGTCTTAAAAATCTGTCTTAATCACAATCAAATCCTAAATATACACATACAAGAGGAGGTAGACAGATACAAAGGTCCTCTCGGTAGGAGAGGGCTCTTCAGATTGAGGGAGGGAGTGGGTAGTGGTAGCAGGCAGGAGGTTCACATCAACAAGTACCCCCACCATAGTAGGCTGCATTATCTCCTCAGTAGGAGGCCCCCTTAGCTCCTTGATAGGACTCACCCGGGAAGGGCACTGCTATGGAGGTTGGGGAGTCGAGTAGCGTGGGAGAGGTTGCTGCTCTATGGTCAGAGAATGTTGGTCTGAGGAGTCAGATCAGTATTCAGGTGAGCCAGATTCAGGCCTTAGAGGCACAACTCACATAGTCATAGACTCTACTAGGGTAGGCTTAGGCTTAGTTGGCCCAAATGTAGGGACATGGGGTATCCCATCAGACACAGTCACAGTCCCACCAGATGAGGAGTGGGGCTTCAGGCTAGTCCTTGGGGAGCAATGCATTACAGAGTGCACTGATGGCAACGTAAGTAGAGGCTATCTTAGCATCTCAGTAGATGATGTTCTATCAGACACTCTACTTTTAGGTAGTGCTCAAGGGTCAGAGGGCTCCATTGCCCCTAGAGTTAGCGGCTTTGAGCCACTCTAGATTAGTTTCTAGGTCAATGTTTGGGGCTCCTCAATTTTAGGTGCCTAGATGACCTCTAGATGATGATACCCAGAGTTCTAGGGGTTCTAGGGGATGATATACCAAGGCTTGGTTTTGTGGTATACCCCCTAGTGATTGAGTATGCTAGTTTATGATTGTGGCATTCCAGTCAAATTTTTGTACCTTATGTACTTTTTGAGATATATATATATTTTCTTTTTGGTATTTTTATTTTTATGGTTATGTGTAATGCAAAATATTATGATTGTTTTTGTGATGATCATCATAATCATGCTTATGGTCATGTTTGATTTGCTAATGTTGTTTTATCATGCTTAATCAAGATATTATTGTAGAAATGTGAAATGTGATTTGATGTAGTTGATATTTTGTAATGTAGTATGATTGAATTGTTTGTAGAAGATAGATTGTTTGGGAAATATACCCTTACGATTTTGATCAGTTAGCAATAGACCTCGAGGATGTGTGCTTGTATATGACCATTTATGGAGGATGCCCCTCACGTTGGTCATGAAGCGGATCCTATGTGAGGTTTTGTTGTATTACTAACATCGAAGGGTTGTGATCAAAAGTAATTTGAAATTTTGTTGATTAAAAGTGATAAGTTGATGATAAGTAATTTGTGATTTTTAAGATTAATTTTGATTTAATCTTAAGAGAAGTATGATGTAATGAGGTGATTAAGCATGAAAAATTGGGTAGAGGACTTGCGCTAGGCATAATATTCCTAGTGTGAAGTAAATAGAGATATTTTATTAGGGTTATCTCATGCCATCATCGTGAAGTCTATATGCAACTATATGACCAAGCAATTATATATGATCAATGCAAATTTTTGTATATGATAATATGAAATGAATAAATTGTACTAGGTGGTAGATATAAGATGCAAGATTAATTGGTTTTATGGGCCAATTGCTTATGCTAATCAGTCATACAAATCCATGAGGATATAGTGACTTCAACTAATCAAAACTCAAGGAGAATCTTGGTCATTTTTAAGATGAAATCAAGTTTATCAAGAACCAATGTGTGATTTGTGTATTCATTTTCTATCTTGACCTTAATTATGATATAAAATCTCTCAAGGATCAAATGTGTGTGCGTATGAGGTTCATTTACCAATTTTGAGTAAGGTAATGATGCAAACCAATTTTAAGAACCATGTGTGTGCAAATGATGAATTCATTTACCATGATTTTATGCATGTGGTTAGACTTAACTACTTTGTAATACAAGCCACCAAAAGCTAGCTGATCCATAAGTTGACATTGGTCTATACAAAATAAGGTCGCTAATGTGACAGACATGTCACCACATGTAAGACTACCCCATTTCTAGGAAGGTTTCATTCAACCTATTGTTGTAATGGGGATCACCCCATAGTTTTTGAATAACTGAGGAATTCCAGGGATTCAAGTTCATTACCCCCTTCTTTTCTTTTAATTTATTTTAAGTAGGGATTCTTGTTCATTTTTGAACAAGGGGATTTATTTGCTTTGTAAAAATAATTTTTTTTTCAAGGGATACTTGCTCAGATTAGGGGAAGAGCAAGGGATTTTATTCGGGTAGGGGGAGCTTGTCCTTTTGCCAATTCTTAGCATTCTAGACCATGCGCATAATAGGATAGCAAGGGAAACCTTTCACTTAAGGAGCTAGGACTACTATGTAGCATCATATTTCCTTGTGCAAGAATCATTTTAAGATGTGTAAGTGTGTTTTGGTTCAAAAAGTGGTAGAATCAGTTCCCAAAACTCAAAATTTCTTAATGTAGAAGTAGTGATTTTGGTTCAAGAGAGATTTATAATCAATATCAAAAATCAAGATTTTATTTAAATGTGAATTTTGTGAGTGGTTCAAGATAAATTCTGAATTTCTTCAAAGAAAACCAAGATTAACTATGAATCTGGACAACATCAGTCTAATATTTAAGTAATATAATAACTGGATGTGACTATATGCCATATGCAATTGGACCAAAACTTATTAAGGATGTAAGATGAATGCAACTAGATGAAATATGATGATATGAAATGAACTATATGCAAGAAATGTTGTATGTACAAAATATATGACAACTATGTACAATGGTAGGTCATGGCTTTATGCATAATATCATTTTAGGTGCATTATATTCATTGGCTCCTTAAGATATTTTCCATCTAAGGTAGCTAAACGATATGCACCTGATCCAAATTTAGTAGTGATGATAAATGGACCTAACCAATTTGGTTGAAATTTTCCTTTAAGATCAGTTCAAGCATTTGTATTTTTTTATTTTCTTTAAGAACTAAATCACCAACCTCAAAATATCAAGTATGAAATTTCTTGGAGTATGATATTTTGAGTTTGTCTTGATAGGAGCGAAGATGCTCCAAAGCATTTATGCACTTTTCATCTAATAATTCCAATTGGCTTAGTCATCCAACATGATATTCATCTCCTACTTCAACATCTTGAAGTAAAATATCTAAAGAAGGGACTTCAAGCTCAAAAGGAAATACAACTTCAGCACCATATACCAAGACAAAGGGAGAAGCACCCATAGGGGTTCGAACACTAGTCCGATAAGCCCATAAGGTAGGATATAATTGAGTATGCCAATCTCGACCTGATTTATTAACCAATATTTTTAGGATTTTAATTAAAGTTTTATTGGATGCTTCAGCTTGGCCATTTCCTTGTGGATAGTAAGGAGTAGACCATCTATGTTGGATTTTATATTTTGCACAAAGCTTTTGTATGTCTTTATTTTTGAAGCATGTTCCATTATCAGAAATGAGTGTAGATGGAATCCCAAATCTACAGATGATTTGATTAAAAATAAATTTAGAGACTTGGGTTCCTATGCAAGAAGCCAATGGCATGGCTTCTACCCATTTTGTAAAATATTCAATTGTTGTTATGATGAATTTATGACCATCTGATGAAACTGGATTAATCTTCCCTATAATGTCTAGGCCCCATTTTGAAAAAGGCCAAGGGGAAGAAATGGCTTGAAGCTCTTGGGTAGGAGCATGGACAAGATTTGCATGTCACTGACATTTGTCACATCGATGCACATAATCATTGGCATATTTTTCCATGGAGGGCCAAAAATATCCCATTCGTAGGAGTTTTTTGGCTATGGCACCACCACTAAAATGACCTCCGCAAGATCCATCATGCACTTCGCTTAGTGCCTTTTTGGATTCATCTAGGTTGAGGCATCTTAGAAGGATACCTTCAAAAGACCTTTTATACAAGGTACTTCTGATGATTACGAAATGAACAACTCATTTACGTAATAATCTACGTTGATTCCTATCTAGGCCATCTAGGAATGATCCATTTTGGAGAAAGTTGAAGATATCTCCATACCATGATTCTGAGGATATTTCTTCAATTATGAAGACATCTAAGGGTGCTAGGCAAGACTCTAATGAAGTGGGTTCCCTAAGTTGGTGAATGATGATAGTAGCATGATCATCATCCAACTCTAAAGGAATAAGAGAAGCAGCTACTACCATAGCATCCATAGAATGATTACTAGTACGAGGGATAGCTTCGATAGTAACTTTCTCGAATAAAGACATAAGTTTTAAAACATATTCTTTATAAGGATGGAGTTTCTCATCTCAGGTTTGATAAATATTATTAATTTGATTTACCATGAGTTGCGAGTCTCCAAAAATTGATAAGATTTTAATATTCAAGGCTAAAGTTGCTCGTAACCCAAGAATCAAGGCTTCATATTCTATTATGTTATTTGTACAGGAAAATTGGAGTTTGAAAGATAATGGGATAAGTTGTTTTTGTGGAGACACCAATATAATGCCTACACCTGCGCCACTCATGCAATGGGCTCCATCAAAAAATAGAGTCCAAGAGTCTAAATGTTCACCTTCTAGATTAAGGCATTCATCTGGAAATTCTATTGTCAAAGGGTGAGTAGATTCAAGAGGAGCAACGATGAGTTGATCAGCTATGACTTACCCTTTAATGGATTTTTGACCAATAAAGGTTAGATCAAACTCACTCAGAGTGAGAACCCATTTTGTTGCTCATCCTGATAAATAAGGTCTACTCATCAAATATCGTAATGGATCAAATTTTGCTATGATAAAAGTTTTTTGACTAAGCATATAATGGCATAGTTTTTATGTAGAAAACACAATAACTAAACAAAGATTTTCTAAAGGAGTATAATGAGTTTCATAACTTACCAAAGTTCTACTTATGTAATAAATAGCTCTCTCTTTCTTATCCTCATCATGTTGTGCAAGCATTGCTCCTAACGCAAGTTCTGAGGTAGAAATGTATAAAATAAAAGGATGCTCGAGCCTAGGTGGAACGAGCACTAGTGGTGTAAGCAGATATGTCTTAAGAGCTTCAAAGGCTTCTTGACATTCCTCATCCCATTTAAAAAGGGTATCTTTCTTAAGTAACTTAAGAAAGGGTTGACATTTATCTACCAATTTATCAATGAAATGATGGATAGATTGGAGCTTACCTTGTAAACTTCTAAGTTCTATCAAAGTTTTTGGTGGTGGCATATTGATAATTGCCTTGATTTTGATAGGATCTATCTCTATTCCTCGCATAGATACAATAAATCCTAATAATTTACCATATTTCACTCCAAACACACATTTTCTGGGTTTAAACAGACTTTGTATTCATGGAGTCTATTAAAGACTCATCGTAAGTCAGGAATGTGATCTTCCTCCTTAATAGATCGAGCTATGATGTCATCCACATAATCATGTAAAATGTCATACATCATATCATGAAACACATATGTCATAGCTCATTGATAAGTTGCCCCTACATTCTTTAAACCAAAGGGTATTACTTTCCAATAGAAAGTCCCCCATGGTGTAATGAAAGTAGTTTTAGGTTGATCCTCTAGTGCTATACAAATTTGATTATATCCTAAAAATCCATCCATAAGGGATAACATCCCACTTCCTACCATGAAATCAATAATTTGATCCATATTAGGAAGGGGAAAGTCATATTTGGGACATGCAACATTGATATCCCTAAAATCAGTACATACTCTGATTTTAGTAGCCTCTTTTTTGGTTACTGGGACAACATTAGATATCCAATCAGAATAATCTATGGCTTGAATGAAATCGACATCTAAAAGTTTTTGTAATTCATATTTAACTAACAAGGCTACTTTAGGATGCATTTTCCTAAGTTTTTATTTTACAGGTTTAGCATCAAGATGAACCACTAAGTGGTGCATGACTACAGAAGGATCTAAGCCAGGCATATCTACATATGTCCATGCAAAGATATCAGGGTATTCTACAAGAAGTTCTATATATTTAATTTGTTCTTATTTACTCAAGGTAGCTCCGATTTTAACCATGTGAGGATTGATTTCTATTCCAATATTAATTTTTAAGATATCTTCTACCAAAATATTCAAGTCCCTTTCAAAGTTAGGAGGGGTAGGTGAAACACCCATTTCCTGAAGTTCTTCTAGGGATAGTTTGGCTAACTCTTCTTGTGTGGTTGTTGTTTGAACATGAGCTATACATGGGATAGACCCATCAAAGAAGAAACTATTCCTCATAACTTCTTCAAGGGGGATGTCAAAAAAGACATCTCCTTCTACACACTCATCTGGAGTGGCAATCATTTTTGGATGGACTACTGAAATCATATTGTAAGAAAACAAATGAGTTTTCTTTCTCTTATTAATATTCATTAAATGTTTTTTATTTTCTAAATATTCACCATATGTGATTAGGTGATCATCATCATCAAAGGGAAAAGGTTGAGATTTCATAGGAATATAGCCTATACCACATCGGGTAGGCCATTCCTCAACCTCAAAGGGTTCACGTATGTCATTTTCAAAATGACCCAAACCTTTACCCTTATAACCCATATCACACATAATTTGCTTTGATTTTATATATCTATTGGAGAAGTAACATTGAGCAAAATTATTCTCATCAAATGTAAAGCTCATTTGCTTAATGTTGATTTTATCGAGGGAACATCCTATGAAAATAAAAGTACAACTCCCAACATGATATATATTTCCCCATTTGTGAGGTAAACCTATCATTCATGAGGATGGTGGTAATTGAGACAAGACAATGGAGTCTTGTACAACAAAATTAGCATGCTCTATGGGTGCTAATATGGTGGATAAATCTGGTAAAGCCTCATCTATAAGAGGGTATGATGTAGAAGGATTATCAATTTTAGAAGGTATAGGTGTGTCAGAAGAAGGTAAAGGTTCAATATTTGGGGAAGAAGACTTAGGAGGAATAGGAGTCGATGATGATAGAGCTGGACAAAATGGAACATTAATGGGTTCCACCATTGCACACATTTCAAATGGTCTAGGGTCTCCATGAATGGTGACCAATTGATTTTTAAACTCAAATTTTACACATTGATGTAAAGTAGAGGGAACTGCCCTCATTGCATTGATCCAAGGGCATCCTAGAAGGATGTTGTATGATGTTGGACAAGATACAACAAAAATGGATGTATCCAAAATTCTAGGACCAACTTGTAATGGGATAGATATCACACCACAAGCTTCTTGGGTTTCATCATTAAAAGCTTTTATAATCATTTCAGTTCTTCTTAAATCTTCATTTCTGAACCCAAACCTTTTGAAAAAGTCATAGGTGCAAATATTTAGAGATGAACCATTATCAATCAATACCCTCTTAACACACACATCTCCAATTAATGTTGTTATGTATAAAGGATTATCCCTATGCATACTTTGAGGAGGTATATCTTTGTCATGAAAATCAATGTAGTCAACTCCATGAGAGGCTACAACATTAACTACGATAGTTGGCTCTATGTCCTGAGGCACCATCATTTGACTTAAGGTATTCATTAATTCTTCTCTATGAATAGATGAAGTCCTAAGAAGGTCAAGAAGAGAAATCCTAGTTATTGTATTAGCTAGTTGTTCATTGATATCAAAAGGAGTCTTCTGTTGAGGTCAAATTACATTATTCCCTTTATGAGGTGGTTTCAGAACAAAAGGTGGTTGATCCACATCATTTGGTTGAGTTGTAGGTAATTGAGGTTGAGAATTTTGAGCTTGAGCTTGTTGTCTAGTAATGGCTCCAACTGTAGCCACAATATTGCTTGATTGATGTGGAATAGAGAAATCATCTTGAATAGATTGTGATCTAGCAGTTGATGTTTGTTCTATGGGAAGAAGTTGTTGTGAAGAAGGATGGGTTGTTATCATTCTTGGAAATGGTTCCTCCAGAACTAACAAATTTGTAATGGGTAGAATTGGTCCTGATTCATATTCTAAACTATTAGAATGAAAGGAACTAATATCTACCTCAGATTCTATTTCACTTTCTATATGTTCAAAATATGGGGATTGTAATTTTCTTCCTTGAAATTGCTCAATTGTGACAATGGATTGAGTAGGCACAAATGTAGTTTGTGGGAGTTGTGATGGTAAGTGATTACTAACCATTCCCACATAACATGTTGGATGAGGCACACTCTTATAATCTAGTTGATTCATAACTTCCTTACCATGATTTGGTAATGGGTTTTGGAAGATGTCTAGATTTTGATTGGCATTTTGTGCCTGTTGCTTTTGTGGGTCTGTTGGAGGATTAGCATTTGGTGGAGGATTTTCCACTCCCAATTTTCCATTATCAATCAAGTCTTGCACCAAGTGTTTTAATCTTCTACAAGTGTTGGTTGGATGTCCATCAACTTGATGGAAATCACAATGTTGGTCTGGTCTATACCAAGGTTGAGAGGTGTCAGGTTGTCATATCTCTAGCAATTTTATCAAACCTCTTTCTACCAATTGTGGTAAGACCATTGTCAAAGGTTGATTTAATCTTGTGAAATTCCATTGTGGAGGTTTTTGAGGTGCTTTTAACACAAAATTCTTTGTGGTTTCTATGGTATTAACATTTGGAGGAGGTCTACTATCTGTGACCCCATATCCTACCACATGTTTGTTCTTGTATTGATTTTTAGATGATTTATCCTCATCCTTCCTTTTAAGTTGTCCTCTTCTGATAAGGGCTTCTTCTACCCTTCTTTCCAAATCTATAGCTTGATCAAAAGAGGTTACGGTAGTAGTAGCCAACTCATAGGATAATTGTTCTTGTAAATTTCCAATGAAAATTTCTAGCATTTCTCTTGGAGGTAGAGCAAAATGTAATTTGCCTAAAAGTTTTCTCCATCGAGCTAGAAATTCTATGAAACTTTCTTCTTTCCCTTGTTTTAGGTTGTACAAATCCTTAATTGTGACATGTCTTTCTATATAGGCACCAAATTGATGTACAAACAACTCCATAGTTTCTTCGAAGTTTCTTAAGGAGTGTGTTGGCAATTGATAATACCATTCCAAGGCCATACCTCCTAAGATTTTTGGAAATATTTTTAATAGCAACATGTCATCATATGCAATGTCATGGCAAGTGGTCCTAAACATGCGAAGATGCTCAATCGGATCTTCGATCCCCTTATAAATCGGTAAAATCGGCATGGGGAAGCGTTTAGGATATGGTCTAGCGGCAACAAAAGGATCCAATGGTTGGTTACACATTTCCTTATAGCTGTATGTAGGGTGATAAGGGTCTATTTGATCTAATCGTGAAGCTAATTTTTGGACTATAGCTTCAAGATGATGTGGTTGCCCATTATGCTTATTTTGTGTTGCTATGTTTGCATAGGGAGGATAATATGTATGTTGTGCTACCGCATAAGGAGTTGAAATAGTAATACTATTATGCATAGGATTTGAAGTTGGAGGGTTGGTGAGCTTATAAGGAGGTATATTTTGTTGCAAAGTTGGTTGAGAAGAAGTCAGGATTTTCACATTTTTATTTTTTTGAGATGTTGAGGCTTGAATAAATCGATTGTTAAAATATTGAGAAAGAAAGTTATTGTTGGTAGAAGAAGAAGGTTGTTTTTGGGTAGTAGTAGTGGTTGCAAAAATAGGTTTATGTTGTGATGCCATAGTTGTTTGAACCAACGTTATGCACAAGGGAAAATTTTACAATTTAGCGTGAATATTTGGATTTTCACAATTTTAATTTTGCAAATTTTGGGACCATAGAGGTCGGCCCATTCGCCCAAAAAATTTAGGATCAATTTTTTTAGGGTAAATTCACCCCGTTATCATAATGTTTTCCACCTAATTTTTTCCTTAAATTTATTAAAAAAAAATATCCCACCCAATTCACCTCTTGTACCCCATTATATATAGATAACCCTAACAATGATACTCATACAATTAAAAAATTAATTTTCTTCGATAGCAAGCGATACAAAGCAGACGACTGACACAACATGACTGAAAAAAATGACCCAAAAAAGGTGACTAGCATAAGGCGACTAACACAAAGCGACTGACATAAGGTGACTAGTAGAAGGTGACTGGTAGAAGGTGATTGGCAGAAGGTGACTGGTAGAAGATAACTGGAAGAAGATGACTACCATAATGTGATTGGTAGAAGGCAATTGGCATAAAGCAACTAGTAGAATGTGACTAGTAGAAGGAAACTGGCAGAAGGCAACTGGCATAAGGTGACTAGAGTAAGGTGACTAGTAGAAGGTGACTGGTAGAAGGTGACTGGCATAAGGTGACTAGCATAAGATGACTAACAGAAGGTGACTAGCATAATGCAAGTGACAGTAGGTTACTGAAATACAATGGTCACCATTTACCTGTAAGTTTCTTTTACCATTAATTTTTCTTTTTAAATATTTTTTTCATGGACACTCAATAAGGAGTTTTTCCTATTATTTGGGCACCAATATCAAGCCTTCTTGGGTTAGATATTCTGTTATCTTGAGCAGTGGTTCTCTTTTTTACCAGATATTTTCATTTTTAAAAATGATGTTCATTGTTCATGTTACTCTTCTATTTATACAAGTAAAATGTCACCTGCTAGTAGTGGAAAGAAGGGAGGCCTGTTTTCCGATAAAAGGAGTATCTTCAAATACTTTTATAAAATTTCAAAATATAGTTAGCCATCAAAATCTGCACAAATTAAAGGTATGGACGCCTTTACTTACTAACCAGTTAATTTTTGTACATTGTTAATTTTATATATAATGTCTTCATTATTTAAGAAGTGTATTTTTTGTTGATGGCTTTATCCATTGTTTATCTATATTTTTTAATAGAAGGTATGGTTTTAAATGCCATAATGATAATGACCCTACTATTGACACTAGTATTATATCTACATAAAACACTATTGACCGTGGTATACCTCCACTTCCACATATCTATGATAATGAAAAGTCCACAAATGAAAATTTTCTTAATTAAATGGAACAACATGAAGAGATTCTTGAATCTAACACTTCAAGTGGAAAAGTAAATAATATTTCTTATGCAGTATCTAATTTTGGAGAATCTTCTTCTAAAAAACATAAATGTGCATGGTTATCTAGGTGGACAATTAACAGATCATTTCATCCTAATTGGATATCAAAATTTCTATTTATTGAGCCAGTGCTGCCAAAAAATAGTAATGAGGAAATAACATAATTGAGATGTGTAATCTGTAGTTGGAAACATGAAAAGGATCATAGATGGCAAGTTAAGAAAGATATAATAGAAAAATATTGTGGAAAGGTTTATATCAAAATAAAATAAGGTGATCAACCAATACCAAAAAATTATAGGTGGAAGGATGCATCAAAGTGTGCACATATAAGATATGTGCAAGAATATGATAAATAAATGAAACAAAAGCTAAGGTGCAATGATTCAAGCCCAAATTTGAAAAATGAATAAGTTCACTTTAGCTTCAAAAAGTTTGCAGTTTGTTGTTGTACTCACTATTCTTAAAAAGGGTAGACCTATATCTAATTTCATTGATTATAAATCTCTATTTCAACTAGCTGATGTGTAAAACTTACCCAACGCCCATTGTTCAGATCGAAGTGGTTTGAAAATAACAAAATGTCTCTCATTTGTTGAGCAGGATGACCTCAAAGAGAAAGTAAAAAAGGCCAAATTCATTTCATTTTAAATTGATGAGGTCACTACTATTGACAACACATTTTGGATTTGCATGCATGTTTACACATTGGAAAATCATTTAAGGTAACCTTATTTACTTTGAGTACGCAATATGGTGGAAATTTGCAATGCAAAAAACATTTACAATGTTGTTGTAACTAGATAAAAAGAAGTAGCAATAATGAATGAAATGGAAATAGCCACTAATTTAATATGTGTCATAGTTGATGGTGCTGCTACAATGCAAGGACATAGAAATGGTCTTTGTGTTTGACTACAAACATCTATTACCCCATATTTGATCCCTATTCATTGCATGGCTCATAGAATGAATCTTGCATATAAAATTGTGGATACATTTACAAATGTAAATTCATGATTATTTTTTGCACATTCCAAAAATATTTTTAGAGTTTCAACATAGGAGTTACTAAAGGTAAAAAACTCTTAAAATATGTAGATACTAGGTGGATTTCGATGTATCAACCAACATGTAGAGTTTTCAAATAATATCAATCCTTGGTAGGTTTTATGTATGCAAATCATATGGTAGTTGATAAGGCTAAATATTTGCTACTTTGAATGAGTGACTTTGAAACACTTTTCACATTATGTGGTATTCTTCCAATGTTGGAAGAAATGAATACTTTGATCAAAATTGCACAAGAAAGATTAATTTATATTGTGGATTTCATCAGGGTGAGAAAACAAATTTGCATGCATATTAATACAATGTACACATCTGGTCAAAGTTTAATGGATCCCATTTTTTATACTTGGAGATTATTGACAAATGTGAATGATCCTTAGAATTTTTTGAAGTTCAATATAAACGATCATCTATGTATTAATGTCCACGAAAATGAAATTACTTTATATTATTTTGGTCAGAAAATGTATATAGCTACAAATGAAGTTGAACAAATGGATTTAACATACAACAGATTTCATGTAGTTGTAAAATATTCAAAAATTAAACTGAAATAAATAGCAGAATCATTGACAAAAAAAATCAGAGACCGTTTTCAAAGAGATAAATTGCTTGAGGCTATGGGTGTGGTTAACCCTATGTTTTGGAATCCTTGTAACGAATACCAAATTTTAAATGGTTTATTTCTAAAATACATGGGCACTATTACTAGCCATTTCAATAAATATATGGTAGTCAATGGTATTAAAATCAATGGCATTCTCAATAGAGATGTTTTGACAAAACAATCAAGCTATTTTGGAATAACAATGTCTGCTCAAGCTTCACAACTCACTAACCATCATGAAACAAGTTATATTTCACATTTGTGGAGAATATTGCATCCTAGTAGTATCTTACAACATACTATGAGTGAATATTTTCATTTATATGAATTATGTCAAACAATGATTTTAGGATCTGTGGAAGATGAAAGGGTATTCAGTGTATTATCATATGTATAATATAAAGTTTGAAATAGGTTGGATAAAAATTTGGAGAATTGTTTGAGAGTATATGTGTCGACCTATGAGGTGGTAAGTTTTCTTATGAAAGGGCTTTGTCATATTGAAAATATATAGTAGAGAGAAGAGGTGTCACAAATACTGAGGATGATGGTAACACTGATCAAATTATGATGACAAAATTTTTGGGTATGAGTGCAGACAATTTTGTACAATCTAAAAAGAGTTTGTTCTAGATTCCAGTATTATGATGCAATGATGCTTTCATTTGATTTGATTTCACATATTATCATTTGATTTTATTTCACATATTATAATGAAAGGATGCTTTCATTTGATTTGATTTGATTTCAGCATTATAATGAAAAGAATATTGAGATTTAATTATAATTTTATACATGTATTTTTAATATCATTAATCATATAATATGATATTAGACATGCCATTAGATACTTTGTATATCATAGCCTTCTGATTTGATTATGTATATTTTAATGAAATTGGATTATTTGATTACACATATGTTGATTAGAACACTGGATTATATTTTATATCATAGACATGTTATTGGATATTTTATATATCATTTTACTTAAGCCTTGTTATTGAATTATTAGTCTAAATTTTCAATTTTTTTAGTAGATTTGTATTGTATAAACCATTTATGGTAAAGTAAATATATGTTCTACATCTCTAGTTATTTCAAATTATTTCATAAAACATAAACGAACATTATTATTGCATCCACATAATTCAAAACTATTTAATGCATCCACACAAATAATCAAAACATCACAATATTTAAAATAAAATTTCAAAAAGATAATACATTTTTTATAAATTGTCTCTTTTATTGATTTAAAAAAGATATCATTCTTT
>JAQPPZ010000680.1:0-108108 GCA_028583015.1 Wollemia nobilis
GCAGAGCAGTCTCTAGCCAACAAAAAAATTTCTAAGTGTTTGCCTTGGTGTCGCGATATCGCGACAGGAAAAAGTGTCGCGATATCGCGACATGTCGCGTTTTCGCGACTCAGGGAGGAGAGAGAAGGCATAGAGGAGAAATGTCATGATTTCATGACATGTCACGAAATCGCGACCGAAGCAGGTGAGGGAAGGTGCCCGAAGAAAATGTCGTGATTTCGTGACATGTCACGAAATCACGACCAAATCAGGAGAGAGAAGACGCGGAACAAAAATGTCATGATTTCGTGACATGTCACGAAATCACGACCAGAAGACGAAAGAAGGCGCAAGGGAGGAAAAGTGTCGCGATATCGCGACATGTCGCATTATCGCGACAAAATGACGAAGCAAGGCGCAGGAGTGAAAATGTCGCGAGATCGCAACATGTCGCATTATCGCGACCAAGGGACGAGAAAAGGCGCAAGGGAGAAAAGTGTCGCGATATCGACAGAGAAAAGTGTCACGATATCACGACATGTCATGTTATCGCGACTCAGGAAGGAGGAAGAAGGCATCCGAGAAAAATGTCGCGATTTCGCGACATGTCGCGAAATCATGACCGAAACAAGGGAGACAAGGCATCCGAGAAAAATGTCACAATTTCATGACATGTCACGAAATCGCGACCGAAACAAGGGAGACAAGGCGTCCGAGAGAAAATGTCACGATTTCGTGACATGTCATGAAATCGCGATCGAAGAAGACAGGAGACGGCCAGAGGAGAAAATGTCACGATTTCGCGACATGTCACGAAATCGCGACCAAAAACAGACAGGGAAGGCCAGCGAAGAAAATGTCACGATTTCGTGACATGTCGCGAAATCACGATCGAAGGCGCAGAAAGGGGAGCAAGGAAGAAAGTTGTCGCGATATCGCGACATGTCACGATTTCACGACCCAAGAAGCAAAGAGAGAGGCAGAAGGCAAAGCTGTCGCGATATCATGACATGTCATGATTTTGCGACCCAAAGCGGAGAGAGGAAGCAGAAGGGAAGAATGTCACGATATCGTGACATGTCGCGATATCGTGACCCAAAGGAGAAGAAGACAACGAGGAAAGAAACTGTCACGATATCGCGACATGTCGCGATATCGCGACCCGAGGGAAAGGAAAGGCAATGAGGAGAAAAATGTCGCGATATCACGACCCGAAGGAAAGGAAAGGCAATGAGAAGGGAAATGTCGCGATATCACGACATGTCGCGAAATCGCGACCCGAAGGAAAAGGAGAGGCAACGAGAAGGAAAAATGTCACGATATCGTGACATGTCGCGATATCGTGACCCGACTAAGAGGAAAGGCAACAAGGAGGAAAATATCATGATATCGTGACATGTCATGATTTCGTGACCCAAAGGAGAAGAAGGCAACAAGGAAGAGAAATGTCATGATATCGTGACATGTCGCGATATCGCGACATACTACTGGTTCACGATTCGAGAAGGCACGCGTTACCAGGCGGTGTTTCTCGAGGTGGTCAAAGGCCTCATTAATGCATGATTGCTTGCCCAAAAAGTTTGTTGAGCATGGCGGCCACTCGACTGCTGTGCCCAGAGGTCAGAGATGTGTAGATGGCTCTTGAATGCATGTTTCCATGGCTGACCCGGAGTCAGTGGCCAGTGAAGATAAAAGATGAAAGGTTCAGTCAAAAAGGGGGGAGGAGCCAAGTTTTGGAGATTGGGAGATGGTATTCTTCCTGGGAGCACAGGCAGATCGCCGAACATGAGGCAGCTTGCATTAGAAAATAGAAAACTATGCCTGCGGGCTAGTATTGTAAATTGGTTTCACTTGAAAGTTTAATGAAATGAAAGCTAGATTTGTGAAGAAATCATAGAATGGCTATTGAAATTTTGGTATGAGTGATTTTGTGTCCCCCCATCAAGTGGTATCAGAGCAAGAGTTCCTGAGTGTGTAAGTAGATCATCGAAAGTGAGGCAGCTTACACCAGGATCTGTGGAAGGGTTGTGAGAAGAGAGTGAAGCAAGATGCCTCCACGAAGAAACCATGGTGGTGGAAGAAACATGGTGCCAGTGGAAGATTTCAGAGCTTTGCAGAGGCAAGTTCAGGCCCTGCAAGAGGAGCTACGCAGAGGACTTGAACCCCGAGGGGAAGAAGGAAGTGAAGATGAGGTTGATGAAGAAGAGGACCAGTTTGAGGAAGAGGAAGAGGCTGTAGATCCTGCACAAGCCAGGTTATACAGAGCCATCTCTCAGATTGGGAAGAAACCAAAGATGGAGGTTTCTGTGTACTCTAGAAATCTAGATCCAGAGGAGTTGATTGACTGGATCAATGACATGGAGGAATACTTTGAGTATGAAGAAGTTGAAGATCCTGATAGGGTCAGGTTTGCCAAGACCAAGCTGAAGGGTCATGCCAGCATATGGTGGAAGGGAGTACAACTGGAAAGAAATAGAAGAGGAAAGGAGAGAATAACCAGGTGGGATAGAATGCTAGAAAAGTTAAAGAGGCAGTTCATCCCAGCTGACTATGAGATGGACCTGCTGAAGAAAATGCAAGGTTTGAAGTAGGCCAGCAAGTCTGTTAAAGAATACACAGAGGAGTTTTACAAGATTGTAATCAGAACAGGCCATTCAGAGGCCAACAAGGAGAAGGTAGCCCATTATATTAATGGGTTACGAGCAAGTATTCAAGAAGAGTTAAGCCTGGTCAGGATGACCACCATAGAGGATGCTTACCAGTTTGCTCTAAAGGTTGAAGAGAAACTGAATAGGAGGTTTGAGAGCAAGCAAAGAGGAAGAGGTCATGGAGGAAGGACTGGTGGAAGAAAAGATGAAGGAAAAGAGGAGAAGAAAGAAGAAGCTAGCAGCAGTCAGGCCCAGAAGGAAGATAATGATTACAGACCCCATGTTCAGAACAATGGCTACCCAAGAGGAAGAGGTAGATCTGGACATGGGTATGGAAGAGGAGGATTTCGTGGAACCTGTTTCCACTATGGCGAAGAAGGACATCGAGCATTTGAGTGTCCACAACACCGAGAAAAGATGGATAAGAGACCTGAGGGTCCTGCAAGAGCTACTATAGCAGATGAAGGTGCTGAATCAGAACATTCTGAGGAGGCAGAGAGAGGAGAAGTGATGTTCACAAGGAGAACCTTGTTGAATGAGGAGAAAGGATCAGACCAGAGGAGGAGCCTATTTCGCACAAGGTGCAAGAGTTCGGGTAAGGTCTGTAATGTGATTATAGATAATGGTAGTACTGATAACTTGGTCTCTAAAGAAATGGTTACTAAGTTACAGCTAGAGAGGAGGAGACACCCGCATCCATACCGGATTGCATGGTTGCGGAAGGACCATAGGACATTGGTCAGTGAATAGTCCTTGGTCAAATTTAATATTGGGAATTACTGTGATGAGGTCCTGTGTGACATCCTGCCTATGGATGCTTGCCATTTGTTGTTGGGAAGGCCATGGCAGTTTGATCGGTGTGCAGTGCATGATGGTCGTGCCAACACTTACTCAGTGACAAAGAATGGAGTGCACCATAAGTTGAAGCCCTTGAAGGAGGCAGGCGAAAGGGTATGTAGCAGCACTAGAATCTGTTTACTAAAGGGGATGGATGATAGGAGGTTGCTGACAACAATGAGGGTGGAGGTTGAAGAGGTTGGAGATTTTGCAAGTTGTGAGAAGGTGACAGAACAACACAAAAGTGAAGGTCACTTCTCAATCCACCCCGGTTGTCTGATGCAGGAGCATCCGATGGCAGCAGAGCAGTCTCTAGCCAACAAAAAAAATTCTAAGTGTTTGCCTTGGTGTCACGATATCGTGACAGGAAAAAGTGTCGCGATATCGCGACATGTCACGTTTTCGCGACTCAGGGAGGAGAGAGAAGGCACGGAGGAGAAATGTCATGATTTCGTGACATGTCGTGAAATCGCGACCGAAGCAGGTGAGGGAAGGTGCCCGAAGAAAATGTCGTGATTTCGTGACATGTCACGAAATCGCGACCAGAAGATGAAAGAAGGCGCAAGGGAGGAAAAGTGTCACGATATCGCGACATGTCGCATTATCATGACAAAATGACGAAGCAAGGCGCAGGAGTGAAAATGTCGCGAGATCACGACATGTCGCATTATCGTGACCAAGGGACGAGAAAAGGTGCAAGGGAGAAAAGTGTGGCGATATCGCGATAGAGAAAAGTGTCACGATATCGCGACATGTCGTGTTATCACGACTCAAGAAGGAGGAAGAAGGCATCCGAGAAAAATGTGGCGATTTCATGACATGTCACGAAATCGTGACCGAAACAAGGGAGACAAGGTGTCTGAGAAAAATGTCACGATTTCACGACATGTCACGAAATCACGACCGAAACAAGGGAGAGAAGGCGTCCGAGAAAAATGTCACGATTTCGCGACATGTCACGAAATCACGATCGAAGAAGACAAGAGACGGCCAGAGGAGAAAATGTCACGATTTCGTGACATGTCACAAAATCACGACCAAAAATAGACCGGGAAGGCCAGAGAAGAAAATGTCATGATTTCGTGACATGTCGCGAAATCGCGACCGAAGGCGCAGAAAGGGGAGCAAGGAAGAAAGCTGTCGCGATATCGCGACATGTCACGATTTCGTGACCCAAGAAGCAAAGAGAGAGGTAGAAGGCAAAGCTACATGTCACGATTTCATGACCCAAAGCGGAGAGAGGAAGCAAAAGGGAAGAATGTCGCGATATCATGACATGTCGCGATATCGCGACCCAAAGGAGAAGAAGACAGCGAGGAAAGAAACTGTCGCGATATCGCGACATGTCACGATATCGCGACCCAAGGGAAAGGAAAGGCAGCAAGGAGAAAAATGTCGCGATATCACGACATGTCGCGATATCGCAACCCGAAGGAAAGGAAAGGCAGTGAGAAGGGAAATGTCGTGATATCGCGACATGTCACGAAATCGTGACCCGAAGGAAAAGGAGAGGCAACGAGAAGGAAAATGTCACGATATCGCGACATGTCGCGATATCGCGACCCGACTAAGAGGAAAGGCAACAGGAAGGAAAATGTCACGATATCACGACATGTCACGATTTCGTGACCCGAAGAAGAAGAAGGCAACAAGGAAGAGAAATGTCGCGATATCGCGACATGTCGCGATATCGTGACATACTGCTGGTTCATGATTCGAGAAGGCACGTGTTACCAGGCGGTGTTTCCCGAGGTGGTCAAAGGCCTCATTAATGCATGATTGCTTGCCCAAAAATTTTGTTGAGCATGGCGGCCACTCGACTACTGTGCCTAGAGGTCAGAGATGTGCAGATGGCTCTTGAATGCGTGTTTCCACGGCTGACCCGGTGTCAGTTGCCAGTGAAGATAAAAGATGAAAGGTTCAGTCAAAAAGGGGGGGAGGAGCCAAGTTTTGGATATTGGGAGATGGTATTCTTCCTGGGAGCACAGGCAGATCGTCGAACGTGAGGCAGCTTGCATCAACAAACTAACACAAATCAACAAACATCAAAACTAAGCCCATGATTCATTAACAAAGAATTAATTAATAATACATATTTTATCAATTCTAAAAAGTAATAACAGAGGCTAGAAATAACTACTACATACCAGCTCCTTTGAAAATCCATTATGTACTTCCTACATCACATTATAAAAATCGCATTATTAAAGCCACTAAATAATTTTTTTGGGTCATATTACCTACTATTATTGGAAATGCTAAACAATTACTACATCTAATCTAGAATTTGTTTCAAACAATTTATTTTTTTCATTAGCTATATACAAGTTAATAGAATGCACCAAAACAAAGACTATAATAATCAATAAAACTATTTTTCTATGTGAAACTATAACCTACTTTTTGTTGAACTTTCTAGCTTCTAGTATAGACTCAACGTTATTCAACCTTCTTGTTCAATCTATCACTGCAATTGTCAAAGACTTTTACGAATACATAAACTTACATATTAGGATTATTTTTATAATAAGAGTAATCAAAATTGTAACAACTTGCTTATCATTAAAACAATAATTAAATGCATTATAATAACTCCACATTAAAATATGATGGTCCATTTCAACATATGTTTACCAAATCATACTTATTTTTAAAATTGAATATTTAAAACACGAGTTCAATTAACAAGTAGACATAACAAGTTAATAGAATGCACCAAAACAAAGAATTTAAAAATCAATAAAATTATTTTGCTATGTGCAACTATAACGTACTTTTTGTTGAACTTCCAAGCTTTAGTATAGGCTCAAAGTTATTCAACCTTTTTTTTCAATCTATCACTGCAATTATACAGACTTTTGTGAATACATAAACTTACATATCAAGATTCTTTTTATAATAAGAGTAATCAAAATTGTAACAACTTGCTTATTATCAAAACAATAATTAAATGATTCATAATAACTCCACAATAAAATATGATGCTCCATTTCAACATATGTTTTCTAAATCATACTTATTTTAAAAAATAAATATTTAAAACGTGAGTTCAATTAATAAATACACATAACAAGTTAATAAAATGCACCAAAAGAAAAATATAATAATCAATAAAATTATTTTGCTATGTGCAACTATAACCTTCTTTTTGTTGAACTTCCAAGCTTCTAGTATAGACTCAATGTTATTCAATCTTCTTGTTGAATCTATCATTGCAATTGTCAATCCTTTTACGAATACATAAACTTACATATCAAGATTTTTTTATAAAATTATAACAACTTGCTTATAATAGAAACAATAATTAAATGCATCATAATAACTCCACATTAAAATATGATGGTCCATTTCAACATATGTTTACCAAATCTTACTTATTTAAAAAAAAATATATATATATATATATATATATATATATATATATTTAAAATGTGAGTTTGAGTTCAATTAATAAATATACATAGAAAAACTATAAATATATTAATGTATAATTCTTTATGTATTATTGATGTTTTAACTAATATCATGATTGATACATATCTATCTTTAACTAATATCATGTTTAATGGATAAGCATAATGCAACCTATGGTATATTACTATTAATACAATAAAATATATTTATCTTATCAATAGATCAAATAATTTAAGACTATACCTCACATGTTTAAATAGTATTGATGTTTTAACTAATATCATGTTTAATGGATAAGCATAATGCAACCTATGGTATATTGCTATTAACACATAAAATATATTTATCTTATCAATAGACCAAATACTTTAAGACTATACCTCACATGTTTAAATATAAGGTATCTTTTAAGATCATGGCTATCTATTAGTAGATAACTAGGAGTAGGAGTCAAATGCAATGTATATTAATGTGACATTAATTCAACTACTTCAAACTCCTTTATAGTTTTAAATCATATGTTTTAATAGTTATTCTGTAGAATATGATGACAATGATGATTGTGAATGTCTTTTAGATCAAATTATTTTTCAGATTAATTAAGGTAATTTTGTGTATGCAATGTATATTAATGTGACTTTAATTCAAGTCCCTCAAACTCGGTTATAGTTTTAAATCATATGTTTAAATAATTATTGTATGGATTATAATGACAATGATGATTGTGAATGTCTTCTAGATCAAATTGTTTCTCAGATTCATTAAGGTATTTTTGCATTGTTTTAGTAACAATATAACTATTAAGTGATGATGTTCATAACTAATGTTAAATTATGGTGTATATAGCTTTTAGGACTTTTTATACAAAGGTTTGTTCACAATTGTTAGTAAAGTTCTATCTAGTATTATCATAATATAGATGAATAAATTTTTATTTTACAAGCTCACATACATAGATACACAGACACACCCAACCATGGTTTGAACTTAGGTATCCCGTAAGGGAATCCGAAGCTCTAACCATTATTTTTTTCTATAGGGATAGAATTTTTTTTATTTTTAATTCATTTGAGTCATATAGTTTAATTTATTTTTCAAAAATTTGGAGCAAAGAATTTTAAGTTGAGACTATCCTATACTCACACTCAATTATACACATGACCGTTTGCCTTATACAACCATTTTTCCAAGCAAAATCTAATCAACCATCCTCTCTCACCGATGTAGCATGAAAATTGTTAAAACATTTTTACAACTTTATCAAGTAGTTAAAACGTATTTACGATATCTTAAAATATTCTCATAACTTAGCTAGTATTTGAATGTAACAAAAATTGTAAATTTTAATACTTTGCAAACTTGAAAGAAAGAAAAAAATTGTATCTAAAGCTCCAAAGTAAGAAAAATAATGTATCAAAGATATGCTAATGTTAGCATGCAATTTTTTTGATTGATTCTTTTATTTATCTATAGTTATATTTTTTTTATATTTATTTCCTCAACTTCTTTATAATTCTATACTAGTTGTCATAGTACAATGCACAAGTAAGACATTGATGGAGATATTGTCTAAGCTTTTTGTTTAATGGGTCTCTTTATTTTATATGATTATGGACCTAAAAAATGATTATGTTGTTAAGCACCCCTCTCCACATGGAACATGCTTCAATTTTAATTAACAAGTTTGTTTAATGTTGTACTATGGTGTCTCACTATATATCATATTGGATAAAAATTTTACCCAAACTTGAAAACAAATAAGTGGAAGGGTAATCTTTGAAGGTGCAAGAAGATTCAAGAATTTTAATGATATTAATGTCCTCATTTATTATTATTTAAAAAAAAAGTTATATGGGGCTTCTATTGGGGGCCACTCCCATCAAAATATCGAAATATTACATTTGTTGTAGCATACCTTTTTATCATAAATTTTCATTTCTTTTCCTCTTAAATATATTCTCGAACTTTCTAGTAGTGCTATGTTTCCACCATCAACTCCTTAATATCATTTTCATTAAGAGATAAAATCTTAATTAGCCATTTTCCTTCTAAAATTTGAATTCCATCGAGATGAAGATCAACACTGCAATTTGCTAATTTATTTGCTACCCGATTTCCTTCTCTATAAATATGCTCACACTTCCAAGAGATTGCCTCTAGTAACAAATGATGAACATCAAAAATAATATTCCTTTTTTATCGAGTCTCCACATCCATTTTGTTAATAGCATTGATGATAATTTGTGAATCCCCCTTAATTGAAATATATTTCCATACTTTTTCTACTGCAATTTTAATCCCTATAAGAAGTGCCCTAGCCTTTGCATAGTTTTTAGTTGAAGTTCTATATGATTTTGAATAAGTGAGGAGAATTTTACCTTCACCATTTCTAAAAATATTGTAAATGACCACCTCCACCAAAGTTGGGGTTATAAATGTATATGCTTCAACTATAGTTACTCCTCATGAAAGATGTTGGAAGGACCTTAGGATATTTTTGTCAAATACAATGACAATTCAATGTGATCTATGGATTCTTGGGGGATTTTAACACTGTTATATCTCCATTGGAAAAGAAGGGTGTTTAAATCAATGCAAGCTTTTGCTTCATTTTTAATTCAAATGATATTTGGGATGTTAGTCCTTCAAGTTTTCAATATACATGGGATAATAGACACATTGGGCAAAAACATATAGCAGAAATAATGGATAGATTATTGTTATAGCACCTATATTTCTATTATTGAGACTTCCCATTATGAGCACCATATTTGTAGATATTTTGCAAGAGAGATAATAATACGGTTCCAAACTTGGGCATGATTTTGAGATTTATTTTTGAAAAATTTGTTATTGCCTTCAAGCCATAAATTTCAACAAACTTGGATATATATTAGATAATCAAATAGTAAATATATTAGATAAAGTATTGTAAATATTGAATATATAAAATATGAATTTTTAACTTAGTTATATACGATTAAATAAATCTTATCTCTATTATATATGTATTACATTATGACTATAAAGTGGTATTGTAATAGTTTGATAATTATGCATATATTACTTGGTAAGTACAAATTGATGATATTTTACCATGAAGACTTTGGAACTCTAAAGAAGAGATCTAAGGTTCAAGTCCGAATGAAGTAGAGTTGTATGCCATGCTTGGATAATCAAAGTTTGGTTAGATAAAGATATATTAGGTAAACAACATCCTTTATGAGCATCGTTCCATATGGCCTATGATCTTTTGAACATTAAGAATTACTTTGTTCTACTTGCTCTTCTCCTTAAAAGTCAAAGAATCTTGAGCTTATACCATTTGATTAAATATATAATATATGATTATCTTGAAGTGTTTAATAAATTTAAATATATTACTATTTAAAATATTAAAATAGCTTTAAGCACACACTTAGCACACAAAGAAACCTTACTTCTACTAATATTGGCCTTCATACTCTCATCATTACTTCTGCTCCAGTTAAGATTCAAGGTTCCTTTGTTGTTAAAAATATTTGACGAGCTTTTGAGACGGTGAAACTTCATCTTTGTTGGATTGGTGATGGTTTTTGTAATAGTCTTTTGTTTAATTCTTTGAATATTTGGTGGTCTCCTATTCTATCTAACTCTTCAGTTCTTCTTGCTGATATACCAGGGATTAAATCTTTGAGTCTGTTTTGAAATGGGATATGCTTTATTAAAGAGCTAGTGCACTCTCGAGACTAGATTCCTTTGCTGAATCTCAAACAAAAATTTAATCTTTAGAATTCAGATCTTCCTTCTATTCTTAATATTCAAGAGCTTATGCCTAATGTCATGCTTCATAAGCTCGGTCTTCAACCCCCAAGTGCCTAGTGGAGGGATTGAAATTGGAATTTGGATACTCCTTTCAAGAACTACTCTTCTTCCTTGCTTCATCAACTTCTTAATCTTGTTTCCCCTGGTGTTGACAAACTTAATGAGAGATGGCAGACTCGCTCTACGTTCTATACTTGGATTTCTCGTCTGAACTGTATCTAGCAGTTTAACCTTGAACCCAAGATTACCTTTTTTCTCTGGTCTCTTATTGATCAGGGGCTTCCTATGGGAGAGAGACTTAGTAGGGTTGGTATTCCTAATCTTAAGTGTTTTTTTTGTGGTCCTTTTGAGACTTTTAAATATTTGTTTTCGTTCTACCCTCATGCTTAGTCTACCTGGTCTTGTATTCACTCATTTTTCAAACCCTTTCATCCTGAATTCTTTAGATGGCAGGTGATATTTTTGGAAGACAATAGTTGTTGGTCTGCTTATATTGTTGCCTTATGAAATTTCTTTCATGCTATTGTTTTTTTCAACTTTGGAAAGCTAGGAATCTAGAGATTAAATTTCTAGTTAGTTTTTTGTGCATGGAAATATTACAGTGTTTTCTGCTATTACTATTCAGATCCATTCGTAGGCTTCCAAGTTGACTTATGAGTTGGCACATTTGATAAATCTTATCAAGTACTAGCACGAGGCTCTATGCACTATTAACAAGGTTTCATCTAACTTCCCTCTACGATGAAAAAAATTATAGCAGAATCCCACCAAGGAGGGGCTTGGGAAACCAGTAATAGGTACAAAATCCCACCAAAAAGAAGAACGGGAATGCAGTTTCCTGTTCAAGACAAACAACCAAGGTTGGAAATAGGCATTGAATCCCAACAATAGTTTTCAGTTTCTCGCTAAAAATTAGCAAGTTTTTTAGTGCATGAAGTGTTTAATAAATTTTAAAATATTCATATTTAAAACATTAAAATATAAGACTTCAATTTTATTAAAATATCATATTACATTAAATTATGTACAACATATCAAGTTATATAAACAAATACAAAATATAAATATTTTCTATGATTGATGCTCAAGGCTAGACATCCCCATCTGAACTATGACCTATGATAAGGGTGAGAGCTGAGCTTATCAATAAGGGCCAAACACACAACCCCCTCACACACTCACCCACATCACGGTTTGAACCTTGGACCTTCAAAGAAGTGCCAAAACCCAAACCGTTGCACTGTCCCCCTAGGAAAATACAAAATATAATTTTAAGATAATAAAATTTGACTTTTGCATGAATAATTTTTTTGTTTTTTGATACATAGGGGAATTGGATACTTCCACAATCCTTTTCTACTACCAACCAAGGTTCAAATCTTGGGGTTACCCCTATAACCCCTATTCCACCTCGTCGTGTTGCTGCACCCTTAGTATATTCATGTTAGACTACTACCTTTGCAAATAGGCATACCCTCAAGGTTTGAACCTAGGTCTCTTCTTGGTAAGCGCCAAAACCTACCAATCCATAAATAAATTAACATCGAAGCAAGTGTGAGTAGGAGTAAGAGTGACTAGGAAATAGGAAGTAGATAGCAAAGCAAGATTAAGGAACAAGCACCACTTTTTGTTCTAAATCTTAGGATACTTTAAAGGATTCGTGTAAATAAAATCTAGGTAACATGGAAAGAAAGTCATTTTTGAAAGTCCTTACTAAAATTAAGAATGACCTAGTTAGAAGTAAGTATGCCTTGGTTGGAAGTATGGATGTCGTAGATAGCATTAAGAGGAAGAGCGAATCTATGGTAAACCCTATCCAGGTAATAGATTCTACTTAGAAGTGATTATCAAGGATGAGATGATTGAGGATGATATTGTTGTTCTTAAAACTAGAGGGTTAATATGTAAGTTCCATGTATATTGGCCAGGTTTTTCTGAGATTCAAAATTAGATCAAAAGTAAGTAGGGATTGAATTCAAATTACTCCATGACTTTTCTTTCAAAAGGATTTTTCCTCATTATTTTAACCTTTCATAAATAAGGGATAAACTAATATATGGAGGCCCTTAGTTTAGGGGTAAAGATGCATTATATTTAAGACCTTGGAATGGATTTTTTTAGTGAAGATAAAAATAATTAAAAGGCTTCCGGTATGGATTAGGCTTTTTGGACTTTCTTATCAACTCATTAATAAGGAGGTTTTGAAGAATATTGGTAATACTCTAGGTGAATTCATCTAAGAGGGACCAATTACTAAGGACATAATGCATGTTGTATACACTCAAATATGTGTTTCCATGGATATTTCAAAACCTTTACCATAGTTCATTAGGATTAGATATAAATCAAGAGAATGCGATCAACAAGTGGAATATGAAAACATTACATTCCGATGTCACAAATGCTATGAAATCGATCATATGGAAAGAGGTTACAAAGTGAAAATAATGGAGAAAAAGAATATTTTTTTGGTCATGAGGGTAGCTTTAATATGAAACAAGAAGCATCATAGAAGCTAGGTCAAATCAAGGATTTTCCACTCCTAAGAAAGTGGTAAGAAAAACCCCTCTACATCATCAGATGGTAAAGGCCATTACAATTCACTTGAATCAACCTTTAAAAGAAAATGATATGAGGGATGAGGAAGTATAATGTGAAATTTCAAATATAGGAGCTAAAGGTTCTAGGAAAGAGGGAAAAGCAAATTTTAAAGCACAGGAAGATGAGGAAAATTTTAAAGCAAATGAGGTGAAGGAGGTCAAGCTTAATCTTGGTAAATCATCTTTATTTTCCTCAAGTAGCATAAAAAATTCTCCTTACAATAAAAATAAAAGTAGAACAAAGTGTATTCATTGCACTTTAGAGTTTCAAGAGTGATACAATAAATAAAATCATTTGGAGGATATCCATGTAAATTTAGGATTTCTAGGCCAACGTAAGAAAGTAATGACTATGGAGGATCATCTATGTAGTTTAGAGTTTTTAGGGCAATGCAAAGAAGAATATGCTAATGAGGCTATTCCTTGCACTTTTGATTCTTTAGGGAACATGAATCATTGGAAGATAAGTCTCATTATGAATACTATGAAAAAATAGAATACATTGATGAAGACGAGAGTCTTGGTGGGAATGGAAAAAGGAGAGGAAGGCCATTAAAGCGGGAACAAAGATAAAAATAAACTCAAAAGGATATTGATCTAGGAAGCCAAATAAAAATACTATAGGTGTTAACAAGAAGTGGGGCTGAGCCCACTAATAAAAATAAAAAGTGTTGATAATGGAAATGATATCATGGAATATTAGGGGTATGAATAAAACCCCTAAAAAAAGAGTTGTTAAGGAATTAATAGGTTGTTATAGTCTTGAGTTTATTTTAATACAAGAAATAAAATTAAGTAGCAAGGAATGTAAGGATGCCTTTAAGAAGATTTGGAAGATGGATGATTGTTTAGTAATTTCTTCTATATGAGCTTAAGGTGGTATTGCAATAATATGAGACAAATGCAAAAGGGATGGGCAATTATTTTTTTTTGAAAAATTTGAAAAAAGCTTGCATTAAAACAAATTACAGTTACAAGAGGGAGAAAGGGCATCCCAACCAAGAGCAAAGAGACCAGAAGAACAAAGGGCACGAAAATGCGACAAGTCGCGAAAACGCTACAAGTCGCGAAATCGCGACACCAAACCTAACAACCGCCGTGCCACGACAACCGGTCGCGAAAACGCGACATGTCGCGACATCGCGACAAAACAGCGTCGAGGCCACACCACTCAAAAAATGTCACAAAATCACGACAGCACAGCACCAAAGCACCCAAACGCCAAAAACGTCGCGAAATTGCGATGAGAAAGCCAGAAGGCACCTGCTCCCCAAAATTGTCACGAAATCGCGACGAGTTCTCCTTTAAACAACTTTGAGAAAGTGTCACGATATCACGACGGCATTTCCTTAAAGCCCCAGTTGGCCGGAAGTGTAGCGAAATCGCGACAAGAATTCCAATGGGCGCCCCTTCCACAAAAGTGTCACGAAATCGCGACATGTTCTCCCCCATGGTGCCCTTTTCTTAAACTAGTCGTGAAATCGCGACGTTTATCCTTCATGCAGTTTGTTCTCCAGAACTATCGCGAAATCGCTACAAGTTTGCCCCTTTGCTTCCTTTCCTTAAAAATGTCGCGAAATCGCGACAGATTATCCTTTGAGAAGCTTTTCACAAAAAATGTCACGATATCGCGACGGTTTTTCCACTTAACGCAATTTTGCTCAAAGCATCACGAAATCGCGACAACTTTCCTCCAACAGTGGAACCGACAAAAAAGGTCGCAAAATCGCTACATGTTATCCCCATGGTGCCCTTTTCTCAAACTAGTCACGAAATCACGACGTTTATCCTTCATGAAGCTTGTTCTCCAGAATTTTCGCGAAATCGCTACAGGTTTTCCCCTTTGCGTCCTTTCCTCAAAAAAGGCACAAAATCGTGACAAATTTTCCTTTGAGTAGCTTTTCACAAAAAATGTCGCGATATCGCGACGCTTTTCCTCCAGCAGCAGAACCAACAAAAAAGGTCACGAAATCGCAACACCTTCTCATCAAAGACCGCGACGACGCAACAAGTCACAAAATCGCTACAATTTTCCTTCCAAGGCCGCGACAACAAAAAGGGTAGCAAAATCGCTATAGTTTTCCAGGAAAGGTCGCGACAGAGCAACATGTCGCGAAATCATGACAGATTTCCAAACAAGGTCGCGACGGCGCAATATGTCGCGATATCACGACAAAAACTAACCTTAGCCATTTTTGAGCTCATGGATGCAGGGATCGTTCCAAACCACTCCGAATCTCTTCATCTATCATAAGCATATCACTGTGCAGCTGAACACCTACCTCTTTCTCAGCACCCATATTCGTAAGGAAGTCAGCTACCGTGTTCAAATTTCTACTCACATACAAAGGGATAACATCATCTAACTCCCTCCATAACTCCTTGATTTGGGATATCAAAATCCGTAGTCTCCAGGCTTTTAATGAGAAATTCTGCAAGCAATCCAGAGCGTCGATCAGGACTTGAGAATATGATTCAAGAATTATCCTCCGATAACCCTGCTTAACAGCCCAGATAGATGCTGACTTAATGGCAAAGGCTTCGGCTTCATTGTTCGTGGCTCTGCCCAATCCCTGCAATTCCTAGTAAAGAACCGCACTCGAGTGATCCCGACATACAACACCAATTCCTGCGTTGCCCGGGTTGCCTTTTGTAGCCCCATCAGTATTGATCTTGATCTAGCCAACAGGGGGAGGTTTCCAGCATGCTCTGCCTTGCCTCTCAAGTCCCTCAACCCCCTCTTCAAGATGCCCAAGAGCAGCCTGATTCTCTTCATCAACATAAATAGCAACAGTTTCTGTGACTTTGCTCCAGATGACCTGCCAAACGTCGTCAATCGAGGAGAAAGTGTTTGTAAAGATTCGAGCGTTTCTCTCCAACCAAACTTGCCACCAAATGAAGAGAAAGCCTAACTGCCAGCCAGTTCGGAGAGCTATGGAATTGAACCTGCCCCTTTTCCATTTTTCCAAAATATTGGTACGATTGAAAACACCATTAGCCTGAAGTTTAAATTGAGAGAACCAGCGTTCCCAAATCTGATGAGTAAAAGGGCACTCAAAAAACAAATGATCTGCAGTTTCCTCATGTTGGAGGCATAAATCACATTGAGAGGGGCCATTGAAACCCCTACGTCTGAGATTGTCAAAGGTGAGAAGACCATTATGCATAAGTTGCCAAGCAAAGAAATTCACTTTCGACCAACCCTTTGAATGCCAAATCCTTCTCCAATGCTGAACCGAAAAAGAGTGTGGGGGAGGCTCAGGGAGGATCTCTTCATATCCAGCCTTAACTGAGTAGACCCCAAGGCTTCCATAGCCCCAGGATAATTCATCTTCCTCATCCCTCCCCATGAGGAACCTTTCTGACAAGATTTTTTGTAGGATGGGCGCCAACTCCGAAGAGACAGTAATTGGCCACTCCTCCCACCGCTTAAACTTTTTAAATTTATACCCCCCCAATTGACTGGTAAGTAGATAATTATCAATATGGATCCAGCCCTGGGCTTCTAAGGCGGTCATGATTGGTTGTAGCTCAGGGAACATGACAATAATGGGCGGATGTTGGTCCCAAGAGTCAGTCCAGAAATGAGCCTTGTCTCCTCTCCCCACTTTCCAGAATAATTGATCTTTGATAGTCTGGGACCCAAGCTTGAGAGTCTGCCACACTAAGGATCCAGTACCTTCCAAAGGAAAGCGACCCACCTCATTGGGATGAACATGCCCCAAATATTTACTGGAAAGAATTCTGCTCGAAAGGGAGGTTGGTCGAGAAATCCACCTCCAATACGGTTTTCCACCCAAGGCTCGTTATTAAGCTTAGAACTTCTCAGGCCCAGCCCTCCTTTGTCCTTAGGTCGGGTAACTTTGTCCCACCCAACCAAAGCCCATATTTTCTTCCCTTTTGCGCCTTCCCATAAAAATATTCTAGCCATTTTGTCCAGCTCTTTCCAGATGGTATGAGGGGCAGCCAGTATTGAGAATTTATAGATCGGCAAAGCCTATATAACTGACTTCAGGAAGGTTAATCTACCCCCGTAGCTTAGCCATTTATGGGCCCAATGATTCATTCTGTCTTTGATGCCTGCCAACAGATTCTTCCAGATGTCAATTTTTAACTTTTTGAAATGAAGGGGAACGCCCAGGTAAACAATTGGAAGAGAAGTCCTTGTGAAGCCCAGGATCTCAATAACATGCTCCTGTAGCCGTTGGTCAAGATTGAAAAAGACCACTTTGGACTTCTTGTCATTTAGAACCTGATTTGAAGACCTTAGGTAGAAATTCAAAGTATCTCTGATTCCTCTAGCTTCCCGAAGAGTGGCCGCACCAACCGGGCCAGTATCGTCCACAAATTGCAAGTGAGTCAGAGTTTCCTCCCCAACCTTGATACCAGATAGCAGACCTTGTTGCCTTCTCCTCAGAAACAGTCTGCCCAAACCTTCAGCCAAGAGAAGGAAGAGATAGGGAGAACAAGGGTCTCCCTGGCGGAGACCACGAGTGGCACCGAAAGGATGCGAGGGAAGGCCCTTGATGAGAACAAAAAAAGAGGGAGAAGAAACACAACTCATAACCCAATCAATCCATTCCTGAGAAAAGCCAAAGGCAGCCATCATTTTCGACAAGAAGCACCACTCCACCCGGTCATAAGCCTTGGACATATCTAGTTTAATGAACATTCCTTTGTTGCCCGAAGTTTGCATTGAATGGATGGCCTCCTGGGCCAAAACCACCCCATCCAAGATTTGTCTTCCCTCAACAAAGCCCCCTTGTTCAGGAGAAATGATGTTGTGAAGAAGGGGTTTAAGCCTCTCAGCCATTATCTTAGTGATGATTTTGTAAATCACATTGCATAAAGCAATAGGCCTGAAATCAGAGATATGAGTCCCCGCTTCCCCTTTTGGAATTAAAGCTATGAAGGTGTGATTGATCGCCCTGAGCATTCTTCGATTGGATCTGGATTCCTCAGTAACAGCCAAAACATCCTCCTCCAAGGTGTCCCAGAAAGCCTAAAAAAATTCAATAGGAAAGCCATCTGGACCAGGAGATTTTCCAGTACTCATACCAAAGACCACATTTCTCAGTTCATCCCTTTCAATGGGTCTAAGCAGGGCCTGATTGTCTTCTTCAGAGATAATAGAAGGAATAACATTAAGAACTTCATTCTGAGCCTCAACATCTTGCTGCATACTTTCCTTAAAAAGTTTAGAAAAGTAATCGATAGCATGGGAATGCATGCCAGGAAGAGTATCGAAGACATTTCCATGTTCATATTTAAGAACTTCCATATTGTTCATCTGTCTCCTAGCACAAGCTGACCGATGAAAAAATTTGGTATTTCTGTCCCCCTCTAATAACCAAGTATTCCTAGCCCTCTGTTTCCAGTATATCTCCTCTTGGTTGTCAATGTCCTCAACCGCTTTACGCAGTTCATCATCTTCAAATTTGAGTTGCTCAGTAATTGATCCTTCCCTAAAAAGTTTTTGAACCTCCTCCCATCTAGCCACCAAGGGGGCCCTTTGGGACTGGAAATCCGACTTGTTTTCTTTCCTCCACTGTTTCAATTGAATTTTGACAAATTGAAGTCATTTATGAAATTTGAACATTGTTGTCCCAAAAGGTGGACGGCATTCTGTCCACCATTGAGTAATTTTCTGTCAAAGGTCCTCCTTTTGTAACCAAAAATTCTCAAATTTAAAAGGCCTATGGTGCTGCCCTCTCGAAGTCCCTCCCTCTAGCAAAATGGGAAAATGATCCGAAATAGGGCCCTCCAAGATCTGGAATTTAAAATTCCATTTAACAAAATCCTCCTCCGAGACCAAAAAATGATCTAACTTGACCTTCCTACTATGTGGCTCCTTTCTCTTGTTTGTCCAAGTGAAAAAAACACCAGGGCCTTGAACGTCCACTAAATGAAAGGCCTAAACTTGGGCAATTAGAAGCCGGTCCCCTGGATCCAAAACAGGGGTACCACCTTCCTGGTCACGAACAGATAATTTTGCATTAAAATCCCCTACAATAATCCAGTCATAACACTCCCTGTATGCCCTCATGTTGTGAAAAGCTTCCCATTGGAGCCTCTGGCCATCTAGGTCTTGGGCCCCATAAAAGTTGGTGATTAGGACCTGCTCAGAATTGAAGTTATTTCTGAAGAGAGAAGTAAGAACACCCCTGCAAGCTATATGTTCTAAAGCAGTCCAGACTAGAGGGTTCCAAAGGGTAACAATTCCACCTGAAGCTCCTTGGGCATCCACATCCATATGCCCAGCTCCTCGCCAGATTTTAGTAGTAGTTGTACTCATAATATCTAAAGACATTTTGGTCTCCTGAAGAAGCAAAAAGTCTGTTTTACGGTTTTCTAAGAGTCTTTGAACAGCAGATTGATGGGTTCTACTGTTTAAACCCCTAACATTCCAAGATTGAATAATCATTGAAAACCTTGAGAGCAGTAAGAATCAATGGTCCTCACAAATCCTCCATTGATTAGCTTATCTCCTTGCGCTGTTAGTAGTTCCTTATTGGATTTTCTTCCCACTCCTTAAGAGTTATTGTTTCTAGATCTCTTCTCCACCTGGGTAATCCCTAAAGCATGCCTTTCTCTATTTTTATCTGCATTTCCCATGGTAACATCTTTGATAGCCGGCTGTGCTGGGGAGTGTATAACCAATGCCCCTAGATTCTCTGACTACAGATTCTCAGCTGGCACAGCCACCTGTTCTACTACAGGAGTGAAGGAAGGAGAAACAAGAGGTGGAGTGTTGTCATTCACACCATTCCCATCCACTCCCTCCATAGATTGGTCCTCCTGATCCACTAATGACTTAAAAATTTCATATCGATTGTTTGGCTTGAGCTGCACCTGCTCCTTGCCATTTTTCTTTTTGTTTCTCTTTCGTTTCACCTGTTCAAAGCCATCCTGCTGAGCATCAGGACCTGGAGAATTGGTAGAAGGTTCATTGATAGGACTGGACTTACCCTCTCTAGGGTGGTTTGACATTCCGCTCGGAGCCTCCGTTTTTGTGCTCAATATGTTCGGGCAGAACCTTGCCAAATGTCCATGATTATGGCATACTCGGCACCTGAAAGGTAGGGCCTCATAGTCTAGCTGCTGGATCCAGGGTACTCCTGCTAGAGGCTGACTAATGTCCATCTCTACACATATTCTAGCAAAGACAACAGTATTTCCCTCTATGGTATCTTTGGAGACTCCCAAAAATCTGCCTAGGGAATTACCTATTAGTTCCAACACCTGCTCACCCCAAAACTCCATCGGGAGAGCGTACAGCCGAATCCAGACCGGGACAGCCGTGGGTTCGATGCGAGGGTCGAAACCCACTCTCCAGGGTTGGAAAAATAACCCTGTTGGTCCGTGGTTTCTCTTTTCTGATTCAAATGCTCTATTTCTATCTGCTAAAGAAGAGAAACTAATGATGAAATACCCATTACTTATAGGCCATAAAGAGTACTCACCGTGTGGCTCCCAGTTCTGGCGAACCCAAGTATGCAAAAAATTCAGTGTGGGCCGGATGCCCATGAATTTGCAGATCAAGTCGTGATTAGCTTGGTAGACGATTGTATCTTCGACCAGCATTGGTTCTATAACAATCTTAGGCCTGGAAGTGGATTGCGGGAGGCATCCATTAACACGGTGAGCATTTGGGCCATTGCCAACATTCTTGAGTATCATTTGAAAAGCATTCCACTGAACTCCATCAGTGGAAGGCGAGGGGTTATCTTTCAACTTCTCAGCATTTGAAAGGGTTGTCCTTTCCTGTTTTCATCAAATAGTCACAACAAGCCATATAGCCCCTTGGGTGTTGCTAGGATTTGGACCTTTATGTGAGTTGTGTCACCCATATCTTTCAACTATAGGATTTTTTTGCATTATTTTCCTCAAGTAGCATAAAAAATTCTCCTTACAATAAAAATAAAAGTAGAACAAAGTGTATTCATTGCACTTTAGAGTTTCAAGAGTGATACAATAAAGAAAATCATTTGGAGGATATCCATGTAAATTTAGGATTTCTAGGCCAACATAAGAAAATAATGACTATGGAGGATCATCTATGTAGTTTAGAGTTTTTAGGGCAATGCAAAGAAGAATATGCTAATGAGGCTAGTCCTTGCACTTTTGATTCTTTAGGGAACATGAATCGTTGGAAGATAAGTCTCATTATGAATACTATGAAAAAATAGAATACATTGATGAAGACGAGAGTCTTGGTGGAAATGGAAAGAAGAGAGGAAGGCCACTAAAGCTGGAACAAAGATAAAAATAAACTCAAAAGGATATTGATCTAGGAAGCCAAATAAAAATATTATAAGTGTTAACAAGAAGTGGGGCTGAGCCCACTAATAAAAATAAAAAGTGTTTATAATGGAAATGATATCATGGAATATTAGGGGTATGAATAAAACCATAAAAAAAGAGTTGTTAAGGAATTAATAGGTTGTTATAGTCTTGAGTTTATTTTAATACAAGAAACAAAATTAAGTAGCAAGGAATGTAAGGATGCCTTTAAGAAGATTTGGAAGATGGATTATTGTTTAGTAATTTCTTCTATAGGAGCTTAAGGTGGTATTGCAATAATATGAGACAAATGCAAAAGGGATGGGCAATTATTAGAAGCAAAATATTGTTGGATTATTTTGCAAGAAAGAGAAAAACATCAAAGTTAGGGCTATAAATGTATATGCTTCAACTATATGTTGGAAGGACCTTAGGATATTTTTGTCAAGTACAATGACGATTCAATGTGATCTATGGATTCTTGGGGGATTTTAACACTGTTCTATCTCCATTGGAAAAGAAGGGTGTTTAAATCAATGTAAGATTTTGCTTCATTTTTCAATTCAAATGATATTTGGGATGTTAGTCCTTCAAGTTTTCAATATACATGGGATAATAGACACATTGGGCAGAAACATATAGCAAAAATAATGGATAGATTATTGTTATCCAATAAATGGTTGTAAATAAAGTATATAATATCTTTAGATATTTTATTACAAGCACGATAAGATCATAAACCCATTCTTCTGACTTGTGAGTTACCTAATAATGTTCAGCCAAAGCCAATTTGCTTCCAGTCTATGTGGCTCCAAGATCCTAATTTTTTTCTAGATGGTTATGTTATGGTGGGATGAATCAAACTTTGAAGGATCATGTATGTACATTTTTGTTCAAAAAATGAAATATTTAAAGGAGAAAATGAAGATTTGGAATGCCAAATATTTTGGTGATATTTTTAGAGAAAATAATTGAATCCAAGCTCAAAATTTTACAAGTGATAGTAGAAGTTAATGGAATGGATTAGGATTCTTATGTGAAAGAGAAATAATTGCTTTGTGATTATCATAATACATCAAAAAAGTAGTCATATTTGTTGTAAAAATATAGAGAGAACTGGCTCAAGGAGATAAAAATACAAAAAAGATTCATGTTATAGTGAAAAAAAAAAAAATCGTCATATCAAAAATATTTTAACTTTAGACAGAAGAAATATTGAGGACAAAGAATATATAAGAAAGCAATTAATTATTCAAAAACATTTTGTGAGATACTAGGCAAGATAAGGATGCACAAGATAAAATTTTACAAAATATTCCATCAATTATTAGGCAGGGACAAAATGAAAGCTTGATGAAGAAGATATCTATGGATAAGCTCCATGAAGTAGTTTTCTCTTTCCATCCTAACAAGGCACTGGCATCGATGGATTTCCTACAATTTTCTTTAAAAAAAATCTGGATTTATTGAAGAGTGATATGCTAGTTGTGGTTGAAGAGTCCCAGAAAGGGAAGGCTATAATAAGTGATATTAATGCTACTTTTATTACATTGGTTCCCAAGAATGGTGAGATAAAATATTTTGATATTTTTCATGCAATAAGCCTTTGTAATATGATTTATAAGACTATTTCAAAATTTATGGCAAACAAGTTGAAGGGCATTCTAGGTTGTGTTATCTCAAAGGAACAAGGTGTTTTTGTTCATGGTAAAAAATTATGGATGATATAATTATTGCACAAGAGGCCATACATTCTCTTCATTCCATGAACAAACCAAGTATGCTTATGAAATTAGATATGAACAAAGCATATGATAGGATTTCTTGGAATTTTCTATGTGGCATTCTTAGAAAGTTTGGCTTTGATTATAGTTGGTGTGAATGGATTAAATATTATTGATCAACGGTTCTCCTAATGGTTATTTCAAGTCATCTTGTGGACTTCGAGAAGGTGATCGATTTTCTTCTTATCTATTCATTATTTTTTTTTTTATAGGTAACAAAATATTTACAGCGGGTTTTTTGAAAAGGGTCCCAAAACCTTAATTACAGTAATAGCCGAAGCATTAAAATGAAAACAAAAAATCGGGCCAGGCCCGGGGGCCCTGATGACTACAGAAAACGCTATGGCACAAAAAAACCTTACAGATCCGAAAGCCTTCAAAAAATAGCAGCGTCAGACAGGGGCGACAACCTCCAGGAACAACAAAAAACAAAAACCAAAAACCTTTAGGCCGCCAAAGGCCAGATGGGCCCTGCTAACTGGGCCCTGAGACGTCCTCAAACCGCTCGGACTAGCGTTGGTCCTTGGCAGAGCTGTCCTCCAGCTTACGACAGAGCTCAGTCAGAGCCTTGGCGGCAGAAGAGGCAGCTTGGGCAGCAGTGTTGAGGGATCCGATCGCTGTTTCCAGGAGGCCTCTTAGCGCCAGGTTCTGCAATTTGTCGTCGGACTCGGAGCTGATCTCGGTGGGTTTCGGGACCTCTGATTTAGCTTTCTTGGAGCTCCCCGCAGCCCAGCTGGACCCGGGGGACGCCCTTTTGCGGGCAGAGCCAGGAGGCGGGGCCCCGCCTGGGCCCTTGCTCGAAGTCCTGCATTTGCGGGTTGGCCTGCGCCGCTTCAGAGAAGAGGAATCGTCGGGAGAGGGGGAATCCTTGGCGACAGGGGAGGCAACGGGAGAATTGGCTTCTTCAGGGGGTGGGACAGATGAGAGGGGGGGAATGCTGTGCAACTGGGGTTGGTTGGCCAGGGCATGCCTATAGAGGACAGCCATGAGCCCTTGGTGCATGGGCCGGGAATGATTTCTGCGAGCACGATCAATGGTCAAACCCAGGGAGTAGAAGAGGAAACGCGGAGTGCTGATTAAGGTTGCTCCTCGAAGATGATTAAAGTAGCTTAAATGAAAGCTGAACAGGCATTGTTCTGGATCGTCGTAGGTAATGTATTGCATTACCGAGATGATGGCTTCATCAAAAGGCATCGGGAGGTGAGAGCGGAGCAGGTTTGCTTTGTCCCACTGATGCTCTGGGAAGCGGGAGAGCTCCTCCTCCCAATTGTGTTTGTCACGCCTGACTACGCGTCCTTTCTCTTCATGGTGGAGGCCAGTGACCTCCGTGAGGAACTCCTTGGAGACCTTGAAATGGAGGCCCTTGATCGTAACTTCGCCTTCATTCCACGTATCCAGGAAACCCTGGGTGATTTCATCCTCAGGGCCTACGAATTTGCTAAAAAAAGGGGTGAATTTTTTAGCATTGGAAAACAAGCGGGCGGGTTCGCTCAACTCAAGGGTAGAAGGCTCCAGGAAGACGGTTTTAGATGCCATGGGGGCCGAGCTGACAGGTCGGGGACAGAGGGGGCAGAGAGGGCCAGACCAGGGGAGAAGGAGCAGGGGAGGGTGAGCACAGGCAGGACTGAGGGATGGTTCAGCGAGGGGGGGATAAAAGCCGTGCGAGGGGCCTTGGAGGGGGAGCGCCGTCGGCTTTGGAAAGGGGCACACGCGGCTGGAGGTGACACGAAGGTGAAAGGGCTGAGGGGGCACGCCAGACTGCTGCCACGCGAGGAAGGGAAGGGGCCACTGCCAGAGCGCCAGGTGCCTTACTCTGAGTGGGGGAACGCCGAGAGAGAACCGCGTCGGACTGGACCGCGATCGGGCTGGCAGGGCACGGGAATCCGTAGTCACAGTGATCGAAGCGGGAAGGACGGGAGGGTCCGACATGCATAGAGAATTGGGACTGCCAGAGCTGCCAACTGGCCAACGTGGGCATCTGACAAGGCAAGGGACACGTGGCGCCACGAGGGGGATCGGGATGATCCCTTCGTGGATAGGGTGGCCAGCCGACGGGTCGACACGGGGGCGAGAAGCCCCGGGCCTCAGAAGCGCACGTCGGGGGGACTTCGATGCCCTATCATGGGGAAGCCTAGACTCCAGTGTTGACAGCATGGTCGGAATGATCCTGCATCACGATTTGAACTAGGCCTGCAGGGAAGTGCGAGGACCAGGTGGTGAAATCTTCAGCGGTAATGGCTAGATTTGCCATGAAATCAGCAGCCCTGTTACCTTCTCTGAACACGTGCTGAAAGGCGTGATCGGGGAAGCCCTGAAGAATGAAGAGGGCCTCCCGGATGGAATTATGGAATCGCCAGGAGCAGGAATCAGGCCTGCTGGCGGCTTTGATTACGACTTGGGAATCGCCTTCGATGATGATATTTGAGGGGGAGCCCCTGAGGGCCGAGAGGCCACTGAGCAGGCCGGCTGCTTCGGCAAAATTGTTGGTTTGTCTGCCCAACGGAACCGCGAAGGCTGTGATCAGTTCCCCGTTATAGTCTCTGATGACCCCGCCCGCCCCAGAGGCCCCGGGGTTGCCTTTGGAGGCACCGTCGAAATTGAGCTTAAGCCAACCGGGGGGGAGTCCACCTGGTTAGGGAGCGTCGGGAGGGGGCGGGAGGGGGAGCAGGGGGGAAAGCTGAATGCCGAGGGAGGAGAGCAGGGAGGCTTCGCTCGATCGTCGGGGCTCCTCAGAAAGGGGAATGAGGCAGGAATTCTCGGTGGCAAAGGAGACTGCCTTGGTCGCTATCCACTGGGGGGAGCGGGCCGGGGAGGAAAAGGCTCGCCTGTTACGTTCGAGCCAAATTTGCCAGAGCATATGAGGAAGGCAGGCCTTCCAGAGGAAGCGAAGAAAGGGGTGAGCAAAGGGGGTGGGCCACTGTGACAGGAGATCAGAAATGGAATTGGGGGCCGCCCACTGAATGGAGAAATGGGAGAGGATGAGGCCCAGGACTTCGGAGGAGAAAGAACAGTTTATGAAAAGGTGATTGGTTGACTCCCAAGCGGCACGACAGAGGAAGCATCTGTTAGGGATCTGGAAACCCCTCTTGATCAGATTCTCGATCGTGAGGATTCTATTTTGAACGGCCACCCAAACGAAATGGCTGATTTTGGGGATCAAATTCTTGGCCCAGACCTGCTGGGTCGGGAAGGTGGTCGCCCCCGGGGTTCTCTGAATGTGGTAAGCTGACTTGACTAAAAAAATGCCGCTGGGAGAGCCATGCCACACGCATCTGTCACTGTCTCCGAAAGATGGGATGACAGTCGCACTGAGGATGCGCTGAAGCCTGGCAGCTTGAAGCGGGAACCTGGGGTTCAGGATGGGTTTCCAGATGGTCCGCCCCTGGAACTGGGTCATGTAGTCAGACGCTCTGGGGCCTCGGTCCGCAAGCCCTGGTTTGAGGAGGAGGAGCTCCCTATCCGAGCTCAGGGCATCGTCGAGAATCCACCTATCCTCCCAGAAGTCAATCTTGGCTCCGTCCCCAAGAATCCATCTGGTCCCTTGCTGAACAATGTCTCTGGTGGAAAGCAGGGACTTCCAGAAGGCAGATCCGTCACGGGGCTGGGTGTCACCGAGGAAGGGGTGGTTGTGGCAGTACTTCCTACGCACAATGCAAACCCATTCGTCGGAGGTATTGGTGTGAACCTTCCAGGCATGTTTGGACAGAAGGGCCTTGTTCATGGGGACCACCCGTCTGAGCCCGATCCCTCCCTCTCCTTTGGGGCGGCAGACCAGGGGCCAGGAGACCAGGGGAATCCTTTTCTTGTCCTCGCAGCCAGACCAGAGGAAGCATTTCTGAATTTGCTCGATGAGGGTAGCAATGGAGGCTAGAATTCTGAAGACAGACATGAAGTATATCGGTATGCTTTGAAGGACTGACGCCAAGAGGGTGGCTCTGCCGGCCTGCGAGAGGAGGTGGCCTTTCCAGGGGGCAAGTTTCCTTTGGATCCGCTCAATCACCCCATTCCACAGCGTCTTGGAAGACGCCCCTGTGAACAGAGGAAGCCCGAGGTAGGAAGAGGGGAGGGAGCCGGGGGAGCATCCCAGGATCCGCCCGATTCTGATTTGCCTAGCCAAGGGGGTGTTGATGAAGAAAATCTTACTTTTTCGAAGGTTGATTTTCTGCCCAGCCGCCTCCTCGTACAGGGTCAGGATGTTCTTGAGGGCCTTAGCTTGAGGGACCGAGGCCGAGGAGGCAAGGATGGTGTCGTCCACAAACTGCTGGTGGGACACGGGGGGTAGGCCCTACGCTGGCCTGATGCCCGAGATAAGACCGCGAGCCACAACGTTCGAAATGGTTCACCCCAGGGCCTCAGCCAGGATAATGAAGAGAATCGGGGATAGGGGATCACCTTGTCGGAGGCCTCTGGAGCTGGGGAAGAACCCGGCCGAGGATCCATTGACGAGGATTGAGAACCAGGGGGAGGACACGCACTTGTTGATGAGTTGGACCCAGGAAGGGTGGAACCCAAATTTGAGGAGGACCTTGGTCAGGAAGCTCCAATCGACCCTGTCAAAGGCCTTATTCATATCAAGCTTGAGCAGGAAATGGGCCTTTTTGGATAGGACAACTGAGTGAATGGCCTCGTGCATGATGATGACCCCATCTGTTATCAGCCTGCCTTTGACTGAACTTCCCTGATAGGGGGCAATGATCAGGGGGAGGATGTCCTTGAGGCGGGTGGTCATGGCTTTAGTCAAGATTTTGTAGAGGACGTTGCACAAGCTGATGGGGCGAAAGTCTGACAGGGATCTGGCCGCCTGAGTCTTCGGGATCAGGGCTATGAAGGTGGTGTTGATGCCTCTGGGGATGGATCTGGCAAACTGTAGGTCCCGGATGGCAGCGCACACATCATGTCCAACGATGTCCCAGAAATACTGGAAGAAGCGGGGAGGAAACCCATCCGGGCCCGGGGCCGCCTCAGCCTTCATGGAAAAGGTGGCGGCTTGGATTTCGGGGTCAGACAGGGCCTGCACCAGCTTCGCATTTGCCATGGCCGGGACAGACAACGGGATGTGATCCAGAAGGGAATCAGCCACCTCTGAGGACATAGGAGGTCCGTCACCCAGGAGCTCTTGAAAGAAGTGGACTGCCTCAGCACGGATGTCCTCCTCCTTAGTGATGGTTCTGCCATTGCTATCAACCAGCTCGACAATTCTGTTGGAACCCCTATTTCGGAGGGTCGATGCGTGAAAGAACTTGGTGTTTGCATCGCCATCTTGGATCCACAGAGCACGCGACTTCTGCCTCCAAAAGGTTTCTTCCCTGGCCAGGATATTGTGGTACTCGCTGAGGGCAATGCGCTCCTCTTCCCTGAGCCCCGGTTCTTGGGAGCCTGCTTGGAATCTGGACTCAATCTCTTCGAGTTTTTTTTGGATAGCCTCCTTGCTTTCGAAGATGTTACCAAACACTTCCTTGTTCCATGCCTTAAGGTGCTCTTTGATGCATCTCAGCTTGTGGAAGACTTGCTCAGCGGGGCGACCAGGGACTGGGGGAGCCCACCAGCAGCCGACCTGGGCCCGGAGGTCGGGGTGGTGCAGCCACATGGACTCAAACCGGAAGGGCCTCCTGGGGGGCGATGATCAGTTTCGAGGAGGAGGGGGCTGTGGTCAGACCCGATTTTGGGGAGGGCCAACAGGGTGGCGTCAGCAAAAATGGGGAGGGCTTCCTTGGACAAGAAGACTCTATCCAATCTGACCTGAATGTGGCTAGGTCCCGCTCTTTTGTTGGACCACGTGAACCGGGCTCCCTTCAGGCTGACGTCCATGAGCTCGTTGAGGGCGATAAAGGCCCCAAAGTCATCCATGCTTTTGGTCCTGACCTCAGAGCCCCCGCATTTGTCAGAGGAAAATAGGGGGCTATTGAAGTCCCCGGACAGGATCCAGGGCAGGGGAGCAAAAGCTTCTCTCATCGAGCTGATTTCCTGCCAAAGCCTTGCTTTCTCAATGGGGCTGTTGGGGGCGTAGACGTTGGACAGAATCCATGATCGCTTTGAATTGAGACAGTGAACCAGAATATTTATAATCCTGGGCGACGAAGAAATGAGCCTTCCCTCATAAGACCGGGGGTCCCACATGCACATAAGGCCCCCGGCTGAGCCAGTCGCGGGGGTGGAGAGGAACTCGCAGTTGCGCCAGGTAGCATGGGCTATCCTCCGGGCAGCGACGTCATCTATCTTGGTCTCCTGGAGGAGGATGAAGGACGGGCGGTGGTCCCTGTGGAGTTGACCGAGGATCCTTTTCTTGGGGACCCCATTGAGTCCCCTGATGTTCCAGGAGATGAGTTTCATTTGGCACCCTTGTGGGGTCGCTTGCCCCCCTTTCCTGCCTGAGCGGGGGGTTTGGATCGGGCGTCGTCCGCCTTGTGAGAGCTCGTGCCAACGTCGGAGAGCGTAGTCTGGGAGCCATTAGCTATGTCATCCTCCGTGATCCTTGACCGTTGTTCACACAGGGTGGGCCGCCCTCGTTTGAGTTTGCTACCAAAATCTGTGGCAAAGGACCTGCTCCGGGTCATTTTGGGGCTGACTTCATCGGGCTCGGACGGAGAGCTGGCTTCGGTCTCGTCATCAGATCGCTCAAATCCACACACCAAGGGGGTAGGCTCCGGGAAGGATGCCTGGGGGCCGGGGCCAGGCGGGGGTGAGGGGGGGAGGAGCGGGTCCCGGTTGGAGGGGGAGCCGACGGGGAAGGGGGCCTGCGCCTCAGGATGGGGTTGGCAGCCGGGGCTTGAGGGGAAGGAGCCAGAACGGGAAGCGGGGGGGAGTCTGGGATCGGGTCCCCGAAGGGGTCACTGGGAATAGGAATCTGGGAAAGGTCGCCCTCCGAACCGGGCCCGCCAAGGGGGGCCTTTGGGCCCGACGGGGAGACCTCCTTGTGGGAAGCACTGGGGTCGGGACGAGGGGGACCCCGGGATGGGGCCCGACCAGATCTGCGAGGGGGTTTGGGATTAGGGCCATCAGCCTTTCTGGATGTCGGGCATTGGTGAGGGAGGTGGCCCTGAGTGCTGCAAGAGGTGCAGAAAGCAGGTTTATTTTTGTAGATTAGGGTTTGACGCCAGAAGAAGGACCCAAAAGAGATGGTAACCGAGGAGGGGAGCTCAGATTCGAGATTGGCGTTAGCACAGAACCTGGCATGCACCATACGGGAGCCAGCCTTGGTCACGGGATCAAAGGCCACCAGGTCTCCGACCGACTGAGCAATGAGCTTTAGGACGTCTTCACGCCACAGATGAAAGGGAAGGTCCGGGAGGCGAACCCAGATCGGGGCAAAGTTGATGCTTTGGGTGCTGGGGTGAAAATCCGCACCATAACGTCTGAGAAAAAGACTTTTGCGACCCAGGAACCAGGGCCCGCCCGACAGGATCTTCTCAGCGTCCTCGTTGTTGTTGAGTTTAATAATGAAGAAGCCTTTGGACAGGGCAACCAGCTGAATATGCCCAGAGACCTTCCATTTGGTAGCCGCCCATCTGCGGATAGTCTCCATGTCTGGGCGCCCGCCCAGGAACTTCCCAACCAAGGAAGACGATGATTCAGAAACCAGGGATGAATAAACCTCCTCCTGGATGGAAATGTGGGTGCCTTGAAGGGAAAGCCCTGCGCCCAGGGCCCGAGCAGGGGTCCTGGAGCCCGCCAAAATCTGTTGGTAGGAGGGTTTGGGCCCTCCCGGGGCAAGCCCTTGCCCAGGATCGGGGGGCTTCTTCCCGAGGCCGTCCGTCGCGTCGAGGCCGGGCAGAGGGCGCGGGCCCAGGATCCCGTCCCCACCCAGCCCACCGTCCAGCTCAAGCGAGTAGCCCCCTTTCGACCCCACCACGGATCCGCCTGGTCCGGGCCCGGGCCCAGACGTACCTGATCCTGACCCTGGTGCCGGTCCCGCCCAGTAACCTGCGCCCTATTTTGGATCCGATCCCAGCCCTGCGTCCGCTTCTGCTCCAAACCTTGCTCCTGCTGCCGCTCCCGCAATGTACCTGCCAATGTTTATGAGTTGTGCACATGTGTGATGTCTCCTATCTATTCATTATTCTTCTAGAAGCATTGGTGAGAGATTTTTTAAAGGAAAAAATGGAAGAAAAAAATCAAAGGTATTCAAGTTGCAAAAAATGATCCCTTTGAATCTCATCTCAAATTTTTTGATAATGTTTTTCTTTTGGGCCATCCCTCAGTCAATGAGACCATGGATTTTTAAAAAATATTATCATGCTATGAGAATGTTACTGGATAGTTAGTTAATACTACAAAATCCATATTATTTTCATTAATACTACCCTAGATTTACAAAAAAATATTGTTAATATTTTAGGATTTAAAATTAATTTTTTTTATCAAGCTAGTTGGATAGAATTAAAGCTTGCTTGGTAGGTTGGAAAGGTAAGTTCTTAACCATGGTAGAAAGCCTAAATTCTATAAATACTACATTGCAATCCATCCCTATTTATATGATGTCACTTTTAAGATTGCCAATAGGTATAGCATTAGACATTGATAAAATTCGAAGAGAATTTCTATGGAAATATTGTGAGAAGAATTTAGGTTTCCTCTTTGTAAGTGGGATAGGATTTGCAAAGGAAAGAATATTGGAGGAGCAAGCTTGTGAAATTACAGACTTATGAATTTGGCATTAGGATTAAAGCTTAGGTAAAGTTTATTTAGAGATCAAGGAAAGAATTGGGCAAAAATATTATTTCAAAAATATATAGGCTCTCTTGATGCAATGAAAATATTTAGGAAAATAACTCTATACAACGGATCGTCAACATGGAACTTCATATCAAATAGTTTAAAATTGATAAAAAATATATTAGATGGTCAGTCAATGAGGAGAGTTATGAAAATTTTTGGTTTGATGCTTGGTTGAAGTCTTATCCTCTTATCCATGACTCCAAATAGCAACCATTGGCTCAAGCATGTATAACATGTAAAGGTTCAAAGGTCAAAGACTATATTATTATAGGAAACAACTCTAGACCATGGATTTCTGTTGGTAACCTGGTTGAAGGAGAGGAACTCAAGAAAATTGTAGATGAACTAAAAAATATGCTTAATATTTTTATTTATAATTTTTTACGGAAAAAGGATGAGTTGGTTTGGAATTTATCAAAGGATGGTGGATACTTGGTTAAGTTGGGACATGAGGATTTAGAACACTCAAAATTTCCTTCTTCCAAAAATCTTCCTTGGAATAATTTTTGGTCATTAGAGTCTCTCTCTAAGGCCTCAATGTTTCTTTGGTTAGCAGTTGAAAGTAAAATTTTTACAAGAGAGAGTCTATAAAGGAGAGGATACTATGGACCTTTTAGATGTGCCTTGTGTGGGAAGGAATTAGAAATATTAGACCAATTAATTCTTCATTGTCTCTTTGCTCACACCATTTAGGGTTACATTTTAAAATATATGAAATTGTATTGGGTAGATCCATTCTTCATTGTCCCTTTGCTCATACCACTTGGGGTTACTTTTTAAAAAATATGAAATTGTATTGGGTAGCTCCATCAACATTGAAAGAGTTGATGAAATGTTGGATTAATTATTTTAAAGCTAAAGAATTATGTATTCTTTGGAGGATTGGACCTACCATTATTTTTTGGAATTTATGGATTGAAAGACAATGAATTAAAAAAAATCAAAATCATACCTAGGTTTAGAATCGTATGATTGCCTCTCGTGCAGAATTTCGAAAAATATGGTGCTCATCATGGAAAATTCACAGAAATAGAGGTGCTAATAACTTGGCTATAGGATTTTAACATACATGGAAGAGTCATCTGCAACAATGGAATTAAACGGGAAGAACTGCTTTGATCTACGGTAAAATGGAAATGTGCAAAATTTGGGTTTATCAAAATTAATATTGATGGTGCTTCTAATTGGAATCTGAAAAAATTTGTTCAAGGTAGTGTTTCTAAGAAATAGTAAACACAAAGTTCTCCTATCACTTACTCGTACTCATATGGAACTTCAACTAAAAACTATGCATAGGATAGAGAATTTCTTACAAGGATTAAAATTGTGTAAATATATTTCAATTAAGGGGATTCACAAATCATTATCAATGGTATTAACAAAAATGGATATAGAGACTTGATAAAAAATAATATTATTGTTGATGTTCATCACCTATTACTAGAGGTAATCTCTTAGAAGTGTGAGCATATTTATATTTATAGAGAAGGAAATTGGGTAGTAGATAATTTAGCTAATTGTGGTGTTGATCTTCATCTCGGTGAAATTCAAATTTTATTTAGTGACATTTATCTCTTAATCAAAACTATGTCAAGGATCGAATTTTAAAAATATTGCACTTTAAGGAAGATGAAGAATATATTTAGTAGAAAAATTAAATGAAAAAATTATGATAAAAAGATCTAGTGGATATGGTCTAATTGAGATAGCAACAAATGTATTATTTTAGTATTTTGATGGGATTGGCCCAATATAGAAGCCACATTTAACTTTATTAAAAATAAGTAAAGTAAATTAACATGTATTTTAGTACATGAAATTTAAGGGAAGTGGTTGGATGTGAAGAATTTCAGACCATAAACCAAGGTTTAGAAACTATGGGTGAACCTTAACACATTAACCCTAAAGGGTTTAGAAAAATTTGCTAGGAGGGATGAGTTTTACATCCTAAACCTAGGTTATCATCTTATGGGTGAACCTTAACATTTTATCAATGACAGAATCTTAGAATTTTAAAGCGGAGATCAAGGTTTGAATCTTATGAAACAAGAAAAAACTTATTTACCAAGACGTAATATTCTGGTAATACAATCAAGATGTATAATAATGGATCAAATTTTATCCCGTGTAACCAATTACAAAACTTGAATGTATTAGTCAAAATTTGAAATAGATGTTCATCAACTTTATTGGTTGATATTATAAAATAGTTTAAAGTTTAGAAATCTTATTTACCTCAATGATATGTTGTTAGTGTTTCATCTAGGCTATATTATTTCAAATCACAAGGAGAGAGGCCTCTTGTTGCTATTATTGGTTGATATTATAAAATAGTTTAAAGTTTAGAAATTGTATTTACCTCAATGATATGTTGTTAGTGTTTCATCTAGGCTATATTATTTTAAATCACAAGGATATAGGCCTCTTGTTGCTATGTCATTGAGGAGTGTGGTCCCAATTGTACCATTTGTTGTACTTTACATTAATTCAACTAATTTTTTCTTTTAATTGATATTTTTAATGGGTTATACGGGATCGAAAAGTGCCCCACCTATATTAGATCATGACCATATAGTGGTATTACAATAATTTAATAATTATGCATGTATAGCTTGATAAAATTTTAACATTGGTTCCCATCATGAAATTCGAGGAATTTAACTAGTTGAATTAATACCGTTTAATATTTTTGATTGGCTCAATGTAAAAGGTTCGGGGAGCCTTCTCAAAACCTCTTCATTTTTATATCAATAAAAAAATTGATTAGGTGATATTACTTATATTATTTTAATTTTTAATCAAATCAATTGATATAGTTGCTCCCTTGGGTAGGATAAATAATGCATTTTAATATTCTTCGGGAGGTCCAAGGTTCAAACCGCGGTGTGAGTGAGTGTGTGAGGGGATGGGTGTGTGGTGGCTTTGTGGGATTATGGTTGGGAGGAGACTACTCAATCCTGTGTGTGGGGTCATAGAGGTTTCTCAAAATAACCATATAAAAAAATTAAATAAATAAAAATAAAATAATGCATTTTAATATAAATATCTAAATTTTAATAAGCATAGTTATAATTTTTTTGCATTAGAGTTTTGAAAGGGTTGTCCTTTCCTGTTTTCATCAAATAGTCACAACAAGCCATATAGCCCCTTGGGTGTTGCTAGGATTTGGACCTTTATGTGAGTTGTGTCACCCATATGTTTCAACTATAGGATTTTTTTGCATTATTTTCCTCAAGTAGCATAAAAAATTCTCCTTACAATAAAAATAAAAGGAGAACAAAGTGTATTCATTGCACTTTAGAGTTTCAAGAGTGATACAATAAAGAAAAACATTTGAGGATATCCATTTAAATTTAGGATTTCTAGGCCAACGTAAGAAAGTAATGACTATGGAGGATCATCTATGTAGTTTAGAGTTTTTAGGGCAATGCAAAGAAGAATATGCTAATGAGGATATTCCTTGCACTTTTGATTCTTTAGGGAACATGAATCATTGGAAGATAAGTCTCATTATGAATACTATCAAAAAATAGAATACATTGATGAAGACGAAAGTCTTGGTGGGAATGGAAAAAGGAGAGGAAGGCCATTAAAGCGAGAACAAAGATAAAAATTAACTCAAAAGGATATTGATCTAGGAAGCCAAATAAAAATACTATAGGTGTTAACAAGAAGTGGAGCTGAGCCCACTAATAAAAATAAAAAGTGTTGATAATGGAAATGATATTATGGAATATTAGGGGTATGAATAAAACCCTAAAAAAATAGTTGTTAAGGAATTAATAGGTTGTTATAGTCTTGAGTTTATTATAATACAAGAAATAAAATTAAGTAGCAAGGAATGTAAGGATGCCTTTAAGAAGATTTGGAAGATGGATGATTGTTTAGTAATTTCTTCTATAGGAGCTTAAGGTGGTATTGCAATAATATGAGACAAATGCAAAAGGGATGGGCAATTATTAGAAGCAAAATATTGTTGGATTATTTTACAAGAAAGATAAAAACATCAAAGTTGGGTTTATAAATGTATATGCTTCAACTATATGTTGGAAGGACCTTAGGATATTTTTGTCAAGTACAATGATGATTCAATGTGATCTATGGATTCTTGGGAGATTTTAACACTGTTCTATCTCCATTGGAAAAGAGGGTGTTTAAATAAAAGCAAGCTTTTGCTTCATTTTTCAATTCAAATGATATTTGGGATGTTAGTCCTTCAAGTTTTCAATATACATGGGATAATAGACACATTGAGCAAAAACATATAGCAGAAATAATGGATAGATTATTTTTTTTGATTGGTAGAAAGGGTGTTGAAAGGTCCCTGAACCTTGTACTAGAGAGATTACAAGAAATCCATACCGATCGAGGTGGTCCAAGAAGAAATTAATAGAGAGTTGGAAAACCTTTGCATTAGGGAAGGTGTCACGAAATTGCGACCAAAATGGTGGTGTTGCGATATCGCAACATGTTGAAAGGTGTCACGATATCGTGACAAGTTGCTAGGTTGGAGCCGGATGAGAAGAAGAGTCGCGAAATCGTGACAAGAATGAAGACCACAGCCGAAATGGAAAATGAGTCACGAAATCACGACGAAAGTGGAAGCCTGCTGCCAAGAAGAGAAAGTGTCACGAAATCATGAGAAGAATGAAGACCACTGCCAAAGAAGAAAATTGTCATGATATCACGACAAATTAGGAGACCGCTGCCAAGACGAAAAAGTGTCATGAAATCATGACAATCTGGAGGACCGCAGCCGAGGACAAAAAGTGCAGCGAAATCGTGACAATCTGAAGATCCGTAGCCTAGGAGGAAAAGTGTCGCAAAATCACGACAAGAAGGAAGACCGCCGTTGGAGAGAAAAGATGTCGCGATATCGCGACAAAAAAAGAAGACCGCCGTTGGAGAGAAAAAATGTCGCAATATCACGAAAAAAAGGAAGGCCGTCATTGGAGGGAAAAAAGGTCGCGATATCGCGACAAAAATGGAAGACCGCCGTTGGAGAGAAAAAAGGTCACGATATCACGACAGAATGGGAGGCCGCCATTGGAGAGAGAAAAAGTGTCGCGATATCGCGACAAAAATGGAAGACCGCCGTTGGAGAGAAAAAAGGTCGCGATATCGCTACAGAATGGAAGGCCGCCGTTGGAGAAAGAAAAGGTGTCGCGATATCACGACAAAAATGGAAAACCGTCGATGGAGAGAAAAAAGGTCGCGATATCGCGACAGAATGGAAGACCGCCATTGAAGAGAGAAAAAGTGTCGCGATATCGCGACAAAAATGGAAGACCGTCGTTGGAGAGAAAAAAGGTCACGATATCGCTACAGAATGGAAGGCCGCCATTGGAGAGAGAAAAGGTGTCGCGATATCGTGACAAAAATGGAAGACCACCGTTGGAGAGAAAAAAGGTCGCGATATCGCGACAGAAAGGAAGACCGCCGTTGGAGAGAGAAAAAATGTCGCGATATCGCGACAAAAAGGAAGACCGCCGTTGGAGAGAGAAAAAGTGTCGCGATATCGCGACAAGAAGCAAGGGAGCATCTGAAGGCCAAAAAGTGTTGCGATATCGTGACAAGTTTGCAAAAAAGCACCCGGAGAGAAAAAAGGTCGCGATATCGTGACAGAATGGAAGACCGCCGTTGAAGATAGATAAAAGTCTTGATAACGTAGCAAGCTGAAATTTTGCAACCAACTGTGAAAAGTGACACGAAAATGCTCCAAGATGCCAAGACGCAGCCACAGGGGGAAAACCCGAAGCCCAGAAACCCACTCACATTGTGCAAACATTGGTACTTGAAGAAGCGTCCCTTAGGCCGATTGGTAAGGAATCTCTCCAAACCTGAATGTCTGTTGCATCAACTCCCTTGTTAGCAAGCCAGTCCACAGCTTTGTTTCCTTCCCGGTATTGATGTTGAATGATTAATTCTGGGTAAAGGCCAATTAGTGTCTTGCATTCTTTGAAGATGGAAATAAGGGCCCAGGGAGGCATAGAGGTTCCTTTGAGCCAGTTGATGCAATGCAATGAGTCTCCTTCTATGATGAGTTTATTAATAGTCAAGCCTTCCAAGAGAATCAAGCTTTGGAGCAAGGCCCGAGCCTCGACCATATTATTAGACTGAATTCCTAAGTTCTGAGCAAAGGCCAAAATTATTTCTCCTCTGTGATTTCTGAGAATTCCACCTCCTCTAGCCGCTCCAGGGTTGCCTTTGGCCGCGCCATCAAAGTTAAGCTTGTGCCACCCAGAAGTAGGTAAGGCCCACTTTATTACAGACCTATCGACAGAAGTACAAGGAGTTGCAGAAAAATTGAAAATATTGAAATGATTTGTTAAATCCAATTCAAGGCCCAAAGGGGGGGGTTTGGACGATGAGACAAGAGAGGCATTCTCCGCAGCAAGGGCCAAGATTTTGGCAACAACAATCTTCTCATTCGTGGCAAGGTTTTTGAAAATTTTGGCATTTCTCTCAAGCCAAATCTGCCACAAAAAAATGTGAAGGCAAGCTTGCAACATGAATTTGAGTTGGCTGCTCTTGAAAGGCCTGGGCCATTGTTGAAAAATGAGGGGAATGGAATGAGGGAGGGCTATGGAGATGGCAAAAGTGTTGAAAACCTGGTTGAGCACTGCAAGGGAGAAGGGACATTCCAGAAAAACATGCGCAGTAGAATCACAGGCGTTTTTACACATGATGCACCAATTGGGGATGAGAAGCCCTCTAGTTATCAAATTGTCAGTGGTGAGGATTCTATTTTAGATGGCCAACCAGTAGAAGAATTTGACCTTGGGGATGATCTTGGGAACCCAGACCAGATTAGATAAGTCACGGCCATCACTGGGAACTTCTTGGCTATAGTAGGCAGATTTAACAGTGAAATGCCTTGAATCTTCAAGGTTCCAAACCATGGAGTCATATTTGTGAGAGCTAGGGATTATGCAGCTCCTCAGTAAGTTTTGTAACCACCTAAGCACCTCGATGATATGTCTAGGACCATTTAGATCTAGGTGTTTCCATTCGGGTCTTGTAATTCCTGGGTTAATGAAATGAAACACCTTATCTCCAAAGGTGGCTTCGGTCATCGTCTTGAGCACAGCAAGGTGAGGATCTTGGCTAAGAGGTTTGTCACGGATCCACGGGTCATCCCAAAAATGAATGGTCAATCCATTTCCAAGACACCACCTTAAGCCTTCCATGATGATCTTCCTTGTTTTAGTGACACCATTCTAGAAATGAGATCCGCTAGGAAGGTTGTGCTCTCCAAGAAAGGGAACCTGATGAAGGTATTTAGCTTTGATGATGTCAATCCAGGTGGATTTTTCATTAATGGTAAGTCTCCAGGACTACTTGGCAATGAGAGCCATGTTCATTCGCTTGATGTCCCTGAAGCCGAGACCTCCATCCATTTTCTTGGAACAAACCTTGTCCCAGGAAATGAGGGGAAATTTGTTCTTGTTTTCGTTTCCCGCCCAAAGGAATTTGCATTGAATTTGCTCAATTATTGTTATCCAATAAATGGTTGTAAATAAAGTATACAATATCTTCAGATATTTTATTACAAGCACGATAAGATCATAAACCCATTCTTATGACTTGTGAGTTACCTAATAATGTTCATCCAAAGCCAATTTGCTTCCAGTCTATGTGGCTCCAAGATCCTAATTTTTTTCTAGATGGTTATGTTATGGTGGGATGAATCAAACTTTGAAGGATCATGTATGTACATTTTTGTTCAAAAGATGAAATATTTAAAGGAGAAAATGAAGATTTGGAATGCCAAATATTTTGGTGATATTTTTAGAGAAAAGAATTGAATCCAAGCTCAAAATTTTACAAGTGATAGTAGAAGTTAATGGAATGGATTAGGATTCTTATGTGAAAGAGAAATAATTGCTTTGTGATTATCATAATACATCGAAAAAGTAGTCATATTTGTTTTAAAAATATAGAGAGAACTGGCTCAAGGAGATAAAAATACAAAAAATATTCATGTTATAGTGAAAAAAAAAAAAAAAATCGTCATATCAAAAATGTTTTAACTTTAGACAGAAGAAATATTGAGGACAAAGAATATATAAGAAAGCAATTAATTATTCAAAAACATTTTGTGAGATACTAGGCAAGATAAGGATGCACAAGATAAAATTTTACAAAACATTCCATCAATTATCGAGCAGGGACAAAATGAAAGCTTGATGAATAAGATATCTATGGATAAGCTCCATGAAGTAGTTTTCTCTTTCCATCCTAACAAGGCATTGGCCTCGATGGATTTCCTACAATTTTCTTTCAAAAAAATCTAGATTTATTGAAGAGTGATATGCTAGTTGTGGTTGAAGAGTCCTAGAAAAGGAAGGCTATAATAAGTGAGATCAATGCTACTTTTATTACATTGGTTCCCAAGAAAGGTGAGATAAAATATTTTGATATTTTTCATCCAATAAGCCTTTGTAATATGATTTATAAGACTATTTCAAAATTTATGGCAAACAAGTTGAAGGGCATTCTAGGTTGTGTTATCTCAAAGGAACAAGGTGTTTTTGTTCATGGTAAAAAATTATGGATGGTATAATTATTGCACAAGAGGCCATACATTCTCTTCATTCCATGAAAAAACCAAGTATGCTTATGAAATTAGATATGAACAAAGCATATGATAGGATTTCTTGGAATTTTCTACATGGCATTCTTAGAAAGTCTGGCTTTGATTATAGTTGGTGTGAATGGATTAAATATTGTTGATCAACGGTTCTCCTACTGGTTACTTCAAGTCATCTTGTGGACTTCGAGAAGGTGATCCATTTTCTTCTTATCTATTCATTATTCTTGTAGAAGCATTGGTGAGAGATTTTTTAAAGGAAAAAATGGAAGAAAAAATCAAAGGTATTCAAGTTGCAAAAAATGATCCCTTTGAATCTCATCTCCAAATTTTTTATAATGCTTTTCTTTTGGGCCATCCCTCAGTCAATGAGACCATGGATTTTTAAAAAATATTATCATGCTATGAGAAGGTTACTGGATAGTTGGTTAATACTACAAAATCCATATTTTTTTCATTAATACTACCCTAGATTTACAAAAAAATATTGTTAATATTTTAGGATTTAAAATTAAATTTTTTTATCAAGCTAGTTGGATAGAATTAAAGCTTTCTTGGTAGGTTGGAAAGGTAATTTCTTAACCATGGTAGAAAGGCTAAATTCTATAAATACTACATTGCAATCCATCCCTATTTATATGATGTCACTTTTAAGATTGCCAATAGGTATAGCATTAGACATTGATAAAATTCGAAGAGAATTTCTATGGAAATGTTGTGAGAAAAATTTAGGTTTCCTCTTTGTAAGTGGGATAGGATTTGCAAAGGAAAGAATATTGGAGGAGCGGGCTTGTGAAATTACAGACTTATGAATTTGGCATTAGGATTAAAGCTTAGGTAAAGTTTATTTAGAGATCAAGGAAAGAATTGGGCAAAAATATTATTTCAAAAATATATAGGTTCTCTTGATGCAATGAAAATATTTAGGAAAAGAACTCTATCCAAAGGATCGTCAACATGGAACTTCATATCAAATAGTTTACAATTGATAAAAAATATATTAGATGGTCATTCAATGAGAAGAGTTATGCAAATTTTTGGTTTGGTGCTTGGTTGAAGTCTTATCCTCTTATCCATGACTCCAAATAGCAACCATTGGCTCAAGCATGTATAACATGTAAAGGTTCAAAGGTCAAAGACTATATTATTATGGGCAACAACTCTAGACCATGGATTTATGTTAGTAACCTGGTTGAAGGAGAGGAACTCAAGAAAATTGTAGATGAACTAAAAAATATGCTTAAGATTTTTATTTATAAATTTTTATGCAAAAAGGATGAGTTGGTTTGGAATTTATCAAAGGATGGTGGATACTTGGTCAAGTTGGGATATGAGGATTTAGAACACTCAAAATTTCCTTCTTCCAAAAATCTTCCTTGGAATAATTTTTGGTCATTAGAGCCTCTCTCTAAGGCCTCAATGTTTCTTTGGTTAGCGAGTTGAAAGTAAAATTTTTACAAGAGAGAGTCTATAAAGGAGAGGATACTATGGACCTTTTAGATGTGCCTTGTGTGGGAAGGAATTAGAAATATTAGACCAATTAATTCTTCATTGTCTCTTTGCTCACACCATTTAGGGTTACATTTTAAAATATATGAAATTGTATTGGGTAGATCCATTCTTCATTGTCCCTTTGCTCATACCACTTGGGGTTACTTTTTAAAAAATATGAAATTGTATTGGGTAGCTCCATCAACATTGAAAGAGTTGATGAAATGTTGGATTAATTATTTTAAAGCTAAAGAATTATGTATTCTTTTGAGGATTGGACCCGCCATATTTTTTTGGAATTTATGGATTGAAAGACACAATGAATTAAAAAAATATCAAAATCATACCTAGGTTTAGAATCGTATGATTGCCTCTCGTGCAAAATTTCGACAAATATGGTGCTCATCATGGAAAATTCCAATTGCAGAAAAAGAGGTGCTAATAACTTGGCTATAGGATTTTAACATACATGGAAGAGTCATCTGCAACAATGGAATTAAACGGGAAGATCTACTTTGATCTACGGTAAAATGGAAATGTGCAAAATTTGGGTTTATCAAAATTAATATTGATGGTGCTTCTAATTGGAATCTGAAAAAAGTTGTTCAAGGTAGTGTTTCTAAGAAATAGTAAACACAAAGTTCTCCTATCACTTACTCGTAATCATATGGAACTTCAACTAAAAACTATGCATAGGATAGAGAATTTCTTACAAGGATTAAAATTGTGTAAATATATTTCAATTAAGGGGATTCACAAATCATTATCAATGGTATTAACAAAAATGGATATAGAGACTTGATAAAAAATAATATTATTGTTGATGTTCATCACCTATTACTAGAGGTAATCTCTTAGAAGTGTGAGCATATTTATATTTATAGAGAAGGAAATTGGGTAGTAGATAATTTAGCTAATTGTGGTGTTGATCTTCATCTCGGTGAAATTCAAATTTTATTTAGTGACATTTATCTCTTAATCAAAACTATGTCAAGGATCGAATTTTAAAAATATTGCACTTTAAGGAAGATGAAGAATATATTTAGTAGAAAAATTAAATGAAAAAATTATGATAAAAAGATCTAGTGGATATGGTTTAATTGAGATAGCAAAAAATGTCTTATTTTAGTATTTTGATGGGATTGGCCCCCTATAGAAGCCACATTTAACTTTATTAAAAATAAGTAAAGTAAATTAACATGTATTTTAGTGCATGAAATTTAAGGGAAGTGGTTGGATGTGAAGAATTTCACACCATAAACCAAGGTTTAGAAACTATGGGTGAACCTTAACACATTAACCCTAAAGGGTTTAGAACAATTTGCTAGGAGGGATGAGTTTTACATCCTAAACCTAGGTTATCAAACTATTGGTGAACCTTAACATTTTATCAATGATAGAATCTTAGACTTTTAAGGCGGAGATCAAGGTTTGAATCTTATGAAACAAGAAAAAACTTAATTACCAAGATGTAATATTCTGGTAATACAATCATGATGTATAATAATGGATCAAATTTTATCCCGTGTAACCAATTAAAAAACTTGAATGTATTAGTCAAAAGTTGAAATAGATGTTCATCAACTTTATTGGTTGATATTATAAAATAGTTTAAAGTTTAGAAATCTTATTTACCTCAATGATATGTTGTTAGTGTTTCATCTAGGCTATATTATTTCAAATCACAAGGAGAGAGGCCTCTTGTTGCTATTATTGGTTGATATTATAAAATAGTTTAAAGTTTAGAAATCGTATTTACCTCAATGATATGTTGTTAGTGTTTCATCTAGGCTATATTATTTTAAATCACAAGGAGATAGGCCTCTTGTTGCTATGTCATCGAGGAGTGTGGTCCCAATTGTACCATTTGTTGTACTTTACATTAATTCAACTAATTTTTTCTATTAATTGATATTTTTAATGGGTTATACGGGATCGAAAAGTGCCCCACCTATATTACATCATGACCATATAGTGGTATTACAATAATTTAATAATTATGCATGTATAGCTTGATAAAATTTTAACATTGGTTCCCATCATGAAAGTCAAGGAATTTAACTAGTTGAATTAATACCGTTTAATATTTTTGATTGGCTCAATGTAAAAGTTCGGGGAGCCTTCTCAAAACCTCTTCGTTTTTATATCAATAAAAAAAATTGATTAGGTGATATTACTTATATTATTTTAATTTTTAATCAAATCAATTGATATAGTTGCTCCCTTGGGTAGGATAAATAATGCATTTTAATATTCTTCGGGAGGTCCAAGGTTCAAACCGCGGCGTAAGTGAGTGTGTGAGGGGATGGGTGTGTGGTGGCTTTGTCGGATCATGGTTGGGAGGAGACTACTTAATCCTGTGCGTCGGTCATAGAGGTTTCTCAAAATAACCATATAAAAAAATAAAATAAATAAAAATAAAATAAAATAATGCATTTTAATATAAATATCTAAATTTTAATAAGCATAGTTATCATTTTTTTGCATTAATGGTAAGGTAGAGTTTTGAAAGGGTTGTCCTTTCCTGTTTTCATCAAATAGTCACAACAAGCCATATAGCCCCTTGGGTGTTGCTAGGATTTGGACCTTTATGTGAGTTGTGTCACCCATATGTTTCAACCATTAAACTAAGGTCCCATTCACATATATCTAAATTTTAATTTACATGTTAATATGATATATTTGAGACATATTAACATAAGAATAAAATATTAAAAAATTAATAATTTTGAGATGGTTGTCCAAATTTATTAGTTGTATTTAAATATAATGCATATATATATATATATATATATATATATATATATATATATATATATATATATATATATATATATATATATATATATATATATATATATATATATATATATATATATATTTTTTTATTATATATTTTTTATTTATTTATTAAAATGTTATCATAAATAATGACATAAGAGTAATAAATTTTAAACAAAAAAATTATAATTTTGGTACATAAGATGGTTATTGAAAAATTAATTTTTAGTTGAATTTACTTATATAAACAACTTATATATAAAATTATTCATTGAAAATAAATTTATGTGTTTGATTATAAATTATTTTAATCAGATAATATTTTCTTTTTTTAATTATTTTATTGAAATGATATTTTATTACCAAATATTTAATATTATATTAAATTTATATGATTAATTTCACTTATAATGTTATGAATAGAAGTCAATTCCAAATATTTATATTGTGAAATATCTATACTAGACCCCAAGATGATAGGAATTATGATTAGTGTAGTAATTTTATTTATTTATTTATTTGGTCAGTGTGAGAAACCCCTACCACCAATGCTCAAGGCTAGGCATTCCCATCCCACCATGACCTCTCATAAGGGGGAGAGTTGAGCTTATCAATAGGTAATTTAACAAATAACTACAAACACAAGATGGTGTGAACTTTGGACCTCTTGAAGAAGAGCTAAAGCCCAAACCACGGGATTGTCTAATAATTTATTTTCATTTCTAAGTGAAAAAAGAAAAGAATCTTGCAAGGAAAAGAAAAATTGAAAGTAAAAACCAACTAATGATAATAAACGAGAAGTGTATAATATTATGGGTGCACACAAGCAAATACATTAACATGATGCTTGTGGTTTGGTGTTATTACAATTTATTATTCAGAGTGTGTAGTAGTAACAATCAATTCATGCTTTCTTGAATTGAAATCGAAGAGGCTGTAAATGAGAACGTGAATCACCGATAGCCAACCACCTATTTCCTTGCTCATCAACATGGATGCCAACCCTATGAGGACAAGTAGGTTCCAACCCTGACCATGGACCTTTACAAAAGATATTAGCACATGAGAATAGTCCATATCCCTTGTCATCATCATCTTCATCATGATCATTATCATCATCATCATCATCATCATCATCATCGTGATCATGATCTTCCTCGTTCTTATCATCATGGTGATCATCATCATCCTCATCGTCATCGTTATCATCATCCTTCTCATTCTTGTTATTATGGTGATCATCATTGTCATCATCATGATCATCATCCAATTTACGAATTGTAAATGGAGAACTTATGCTTGAAACAGAAGTAGAAGACAATGTGATGAATCCGTTATGGATGGACCATGCAGTTTGTTGATGACATTCATATGCCATTTTACTTGCATTTGAAGGCTTTGCAATGCTAATATTGATAGCCATATTACATTGTATTGTATTTGTATTGTTTGTAGATGTTATGGTGGTATTCTTATTTGTGGAGCAAATAGGATTGAACACCATCGCAAAGCCTTGAGATGTCTCAGACTTATCTTGCCCAATGTACAATGGACACAAGAGAGAAGGATGTTCCATTGATTTTAGGGTAAGTCCATTTCCAGTTCCATTTCCACTGATGTTGCCATTGCCTTTCAATGGTTTTCTTAGAGGGAGAAGGTGATATCCCATGCCTACCTCCAAAGGATTTCCATCTATGTCAAGTAAGATGTCACTTACACTTTTTCTTGTAGTTGATATACTGGTAACCAAGGGTATAGTAATTGCCATCACTATTACCATCAACAACCTAACACAAATCAACAAACATCAAAACTAAGCCCATGATTCATTAACAAAGAATTAATTAATAATACATATTTTATCAATTCTAAAAAGTAATAACAGAGGCTAGAAATAACTACTACATACCAACTCCTTTGAAAATCCATTATGTACTTCCTACATCACATTATAAAAATCGCATTATTAAAGCCACTAAATAATTTTTTTGGGTCATATTACCTACTATTATTGGAAATGCTAAACAATTACTACATCTAATCTAGAATTTGTTTCAAACAATTTATTTTTTTCATTAGCTATATACAAGTTAATAGAATGCACCAAAACAAAGACTATAATAATCAATAAAACTATTTTTCTATGTGAAACTATAACCTACTTTTTGTTGAACTTTCTAGCTTCTAGTATAGACTCAACGTTATTCAACCTTCTTGTTCAATCTATCACTGCAATTGTCAAAGACTTTTACGAATACATAAACTTACATATTAGGATTATTTTTATAATAAGAGTAATCAAAATTGTAACAACTTGCTTATCATTAAAACAATAATTAAATGCATTATAATAACTCCACATTAAAATATGATGGTCCATTTCAACATATGTTTACCAAATCATACTTATTTTTAAAATTGAATATTTAAAACACGAGTTCAATTAACAAGTAGACATAACAAGTTAATAGAATGCACCAAAACAAAGAATTTAATAATCAATAAAATTATTTTGCTATGTGCAACTATAACGTACTTTTTGTTGAACTTCCAAGCTTCTAGTATAGGCTCAAAGTTATTCAACCTTTTTGTTCAATCTATCACTGCAATTATACAGACTTTTGTGAATACATAAACTTACATATCAAGATTCTTTTTATAATAAGAGTAATCAAAATTGTAACAACTTGCTTATTATCAAAACAATAATTAAATGATTCATAATAACTCCACGATAAAATATGATGCTCCATTTCAACATATGTTTTCTAAATCATACTTATTTTAAAAAATAAATATTTAAAACGTGAGTTCAATTAATAAATACACATAACAAGTTAATAAAATGCACCAAAAGAAAAATATAATAATCAATAAAATTATTTTGCTATGTGCAACTATAACCTTCTTTTTGTTGAACTTCCAAGCTTCTAGTATAGACTCAATGTTATTCAATCTTCTTGTTGAATCTATCATTGCAATTGTCAATCCTTTTACGAATACATAAACTTACATATCAAGATTTTTTTATAAAATTATAACAACTTGCTTATAATAGAAACAATAATTAAATGCATCATAATAACTCCACATTAAAATATGATGGTCCATTTCAACATATGTTTACCAAATCTTACTTATTTAAATATATATATGTATATTTTTTTTTGAAAAAATTGAAAAAAACTTGTATTAAAACAAAGATCAGTTACAATTGGGAGAAGACACATCCCAGCCGAAAACAATGAAAGCACATGATTACAAGAGAAGAGGAAGATTTGCAATGGATCCAAATCTCTTGAACCAAAACCAAGCTAGCTGAGAGAGCTGATAGATCTGTTACAACAACTTATCGCGAAAACGCGCAGCAAACACCAACTTCACCTCTGGCCGCGAAAAAGCTACAAGTCGCGAAATCGCGACACAAGACTCCTCTGACCGCAAAAAGTCAACCTGTCGCGAAATCGTGACAATAATCCACCCTTGGCCGCGACGGAGCAACATGTCGCGATATCGCGACAACTTTTCGCCAGCGGCCGCAACGACGCAACATGTCGCGATATCGTGACAACTTTCCTCCTGGCCGCGACGACGCAACATGTCGCGATATCGCGACAACTTTCCTCCCTTGGCCGCGACGGCGCAACATGTCACGATATCGCGACAACTTTCCTCCCTTGGCCGCGACGGCGCAACATGTCGCGATATCGCGACAACTTTCCCTCCTTTGGCCGCGACGGTGCAACATGTCGCGATATCGCGACAACTTTCCTCCTTTGGCCGCGACGGCGCAACATGTCGCGATATCGCGACAACTTTCCCTCGACGGCCGCGACGGCGCAACATGTCACGATATCGCGACAACTTTCCTCCTTTGGCCGCGACGGCGCAACATGTCGCGATATCGCGACAACTTTCCTCCGACGGCCGCGACGGCGCAACATGTCACGATATCGCGACAACTTTTCTCCACCAGCCGCGACGATGCAACATGTCGCGATATCACGACAACTTTCCTCCACCGCGACGATGCAACATGTCACGATATCGCGACAACTTTCCTCCAACGACCGCGACGACGCAACATGTCACGATATCGTGACAACTTTCCTCCAACGACCGCGACGGCGCAACATGTCGCGATATCATGACAACTTTCCTCCAACGGCCGCGACGGCGCAACATGTCACGATATCACGACAACTTACCTCCAATGGCCGCGATGGCGCAACAGGTCGTGAAATCGTGACAAAAACCATCCTTAGCTTTTTCATTGATCATTGGCTCAAGGATCTTTCAAGGCCCTGCCTAATCACCTCATCTTCAATAGGCATGTCACTGTGCAACTGCACTCCTACCTCTTTCGCAGCACCCATCTTAGCCAAGAAATCGGTCGCTTTGTTTAAATCTCTGCTCACATATACTGGAATCACATCATCTAATTCCCTCCATAATTCCTTGATTTGAGAGACCAGAATCCTCAACCTCCAAGCGTTCAACGAAAAGTTCCTCATGCAGTCTAGAGCTCCAACCAGAATTTGAGAATCAGATTCAAGAATTATCCTCCTGTGGCCCTGAGTAACTGCCCAAATAGAAGCAGATTTGATAGCAATGGCTTCTGCTTCATTATTTGTGGCTCTACCCAAGCCCTGCAGTTCCCAATAGAGCACTGATCCCTCATGATTTCGGCAGACCACGCCAATTTCGGCGCTACCCGGATTGCCCTTTGCAGCTCCATCAGTATTGATTTTAATCCAGCCTTCTGGGGGTGGTTTCCAACTGGTTCTGTCCTGTCCCTCTCGCTTTTCAACTCCCTCTTCCATTGGCCCAGGACCAACCTGAGTTTCCTCTTTAGCGTAGACGGCAACAGTTTCTGTGACTTTGCTCCAGATGACCTGCCAAACTCCATCTAGCGAGGAAAAGGTTTCTCTAAAAATTCTAGCATTTCTCTCCAACCACACTTGCCACCAAATGAAGTATAAACCAAGCTCCCACCCAATTTGAAGAGCTTTGGATTTAAATCTACCCCGCTTCCATATTTCCCAAATATTAGTCCGATTCATGTCACCATTAACCTGGATTTTATAATGAGAGAGCCATCGCTTCCAAATCTGACGCGTGAAAGGGCACTCAAACATCAGGTGATCAGTTGTTTCCTCGTTCTTGTGGCATAAAACACATTGAGAAGGGCCGATGATTCCTCTACATCTGAGATTGTCAAAAGTGAGAATACCATTGTGCATAAACTGCCAAGCAAAAAAGTTTACTTTCGGCCAGCCCTTAGAGTGCCAAATCTTTCTCCAATCCTCAACCGGAAAAGAATGGGGGGAGGCTCTGGGAGGATCTTGTCATACCCGTCCTTCACTGTATAAACACCAAGGCTCCCATAGCCCCAAGCTAATTCATCCTCCTCGTCTCTCCCTGTGAGAAACCTTTCTGTCAAGATTTTGGTCAAGATGGGTGCCAACTCCGGGGGATTGGAATTGGCCACTCCTCCAACCTCTTAAACTTCTTAAACTTATACTCCCCCAGCTGAGAAGTGTTGAAATAACTTTCAATTTGGACCCAACCCTTGGTTTCTATGGCAGATTTTATTGGAAGTAACTCGGGGAATTCAACAATGATGGGTGGGTACTGATCCCAAGAATCAGTCCAAAAACGGGCCTTCTCCCCTCTCCCCACTTTCCAAAATAGTTGGTCTTTAATAACCTGAGATCCTAGCTTGAGAGCCTGCCACACTAAGGATCCAGTACCATCCAGAGGGAAACGGCCCACCTCATTGGGGTTAACTTGACCCAAATATTTACTTGTTAGGATTCTACTGAATAAGGAAGTTGGTTGGGAAATCCACCTCCAGTACAACTTTCCAGCCAAGGCTTGATTATTTAACTTGGATCCTCTCAGTCCCAGCCCACCTTTTACCTTGGGCTGGGTGACTTTATCCCAACCCACTAAGGCCCACTTTCTTTTTCCTTTAGCTCCTTCCCACAAAAACTTCCTAGCCATCCTGTCCAACTCTTTCCATATTGTAAGCGGGGCAGCCAGGATAGAAAATTTGTAGATTGGCATGGCTTGAATGACTGACTGTAAGAACGTTAATCTGCCACCATAACTTAACCACTTGTGAGACCAATGATTAATTCTGTCCTTGATACACTCCAACAAATTCCTCCAAGTGTCTAATTTCAGCTTCTTGAAGTGCAAGGGGATACCCAAGTAAACCACAGGGAGAGAAGTCCTAGTGAATCCCAGGATTTCTAAAATTCTGTTCTGAAGCCTTTGCTCCAGATTAAAAAAGACCACTTTGGATTTCTTGTCATTAATGACCTGTTGAGTAGCCCTGAGATAGACATTAAGAGTATCCCTAATCGTTCTAGCTTCCCTGATGCTGGCCACTCCCATCAAACCAGTGTCATCCACAAACTGCAGGTGCGATACAACTTCATCCCCCACCCTAATACCCAATAATCTGCCTTGTTGTCTTCTCCTCAAGAAAAGTCTGCCAAGACCTTCAGCCAGAATGAGAAAAAGATAAGGGGAACAGGGATCCCCCTGGCGCAGACCCCGAGAAGCTCCAAAAGGTTGCGAAGGAAGGCCCTTGATAAGCACAGAGTAAGTCGGGGAAGAGACACAACTCATGATCCACTCAATCCAGCCTTGAGAGAAGCCGAAGGCTGCCATCATTTTAGCCAGGAGACTCCATTCAACCCTGTCATAAGCCTTTGACATGTCCAATTTAATGAACATCCCTTTATTACCAGAAGTGTGCATTGAATGGATTGCTTCCTGGGCCACAACCACCCCATCCAGAATCTGTCGTCCCTCAACAAAGCCCCCTTGCTCAGAGGAGATAATGTTGTGAAGAAGAGGTTTTAGGCGCTCAGCCATTACCTTTGTGATTATTTTGTACACCACATTACATAAGGCAATAGGCCTATAATCTGAAATATGAACCCCCTCCTCCCCTTTTGGAATCAAGGTAATGAACGTGTGGTTTATAGCTTTAAGCATTCTCTTATTTTCTCTGGACTCTTCAACAACAGCCCTTACATCTTCCTCTAAGCAGTCCCAGAAAGCCTGAAAGAACTCAATTGGGAAGCCATCTGGACCAGGAGTTTTACCAGTGCTCATTCCAAAGACCACAGTTTTCAATTCATCCCTATCAATGGGTTTGAGGAGGGCCTGATTTTCATCCTCCGAAATAATAGCAGGTATGACAGAAATAACTTCATTTTGGGCCTCTACATCTTGAACCACACTTTCCTTAAAAAGCTTAGAAAAATAATCCATAGCATGGGAATGTATACCTGGAAGAGTATCAAAGGAATGACCGTTCTCATCTTGAAGGGTCTCCATCTTATTCATCTGTCTTCGAGCACAAGCAGTCCGATGAAAGAATTTTGTATTTCTATCCCCTTCTAATAACCAGGAGGTTCTTGCTCTCTGCTTCCAATAGATCTCCTCCTGGTTGTCAATGTCCTCAACCGCTGTACGCAAGGCATCATCCTCAACTTTGAGCTGGTCAGTTATTACTCCTTCTCTAAACTATTTTTGGACCTCATCCCAGCGGGCCACCAATGGAGCTCTTTGGGCCTGGAAGTCAGATTTATTAGAACGCCTCCAATACTTCAACTGAGATTTGACATATTGAAGTTGTTTGTGGATTCTAAACATTGCTCTCCCATAAGCTGGGCGGCCCTCTTCCCACCACTGGGGGATTTTCTCCCGAAGTTCTTCTTTCTGAAGCCAAAAATTCTCAAATCTGAAAGGTTTGTGATGGTGCCCCATCCTAGTCCCGCTTTCCAACAGAATAGGACAGTGATCAGAAACAGGGCCTGCCAAAATCTAAAAATTGATATTCCATTTTACAAACACCTCCTCTGAAAGCAGAAAGCGATCTAGCTTCACCTTCCTACTATGTGGCTCCCGCATTTTATTAGTCCAAGTGAAGTTATTGCCAGGACATTTAATGTCCACTAAGTGCAAAGCCTGGACTTGAGCAATCATGAAACGGTCCCCTGGATCCAAAAGAGGTGTTCCCCCTTCCTGGTCTCTAGAAGATAATTTAGCGTTAAAGTCCCCCGCTATAATCCAGTCTATATCTTCCCTTGATGCTCGCATGTCATGCACAACCTTCCACTGCCGCCTCTGACCCTCTAGGTTTTGAGAACCATAAAAGTTAGTGACTAGAACGAATTCCGCAGAGACATTATTCCTAAAAAGAGAAGTGAGAACACCCCTCCAGGCAAGGTGTTCTATTGCAGACCATTCCAGAGAGTTCCACAGAGTAACAATCCCCCCTGAGGCACCTTGGGCAGCCACATCCATATGACCAGCACCCCTCCAAATTCTGTTGACTGTTTTAGACATAAGATCCAAAGACATCTTGGTCTCTTGTAAAAGCAAAAAATCAGTATTGCTATTCTCTAATAATATTTGAACAGCAGATTGATGGGTTCTATTGTTTAAACCCCTCACATTCCAAGATTGTATAATCATGGGTTACCCTGGGAGCAATAAGAGTCAATTGTCCTCACCAATCCTCCCATGATCAATTTGTCTCCCTGGGCTGCTAGCGACTCCTTATTGGATCTTCTACCAGCTCCCTGAGAATTGCTATTTTTTGATCTTTTTTCTACCTGGGTTATCCCCAAAGATGGCCTTTCCCTGTTCTTCTCTGTTATCCCCATGCGAACATCCTGAGATACTGTCTGCTCCTGGTTATGGACTACTAAGGCACCAGAACACACTGGCTGTGATACCTCAGAGGGATCAACAACCTGCTGAATGACAGGAGAAGATGAGAGGGGGAGTTGCCCGGGAACAACAGAAGTTTCCTTGAAACCCTCCAAGCCCTCCATAGATTGATCCTCTTCATCAACCAATGACTTAAAAATCTCATACCTATTGGCAGGCCTGAGATGAGATTGCTCCTTTCCCTCCTTTTTCTTTGTCCGTATTTTTCTTCTGGGCTGTTCAAAACCCTCTCTCTGAGCTTCCTGGCCCTGACCGGTGCTAATAGGATCTTTATTGGGTGCAGCCTTATCCTCTTTAGGCAGGTTTGGCATTCCTGAGGGGGCCTCCATATTGGCATTCATATTAATAGGACAGAAACGGGCCAAATGTCCATGCTTGTGGCAAACCCTACATCTAAAGGGTAGGGCCTCATAGTCCAACTGTTGAATCCAGGAAAGACCTGCCAGTTCAATTTCCAACTCTGTCGGCAAAGGCTGGCTGAGATCCATCTCCACACATATTCGAGCATACACCGCCATGCTCCCTTCAATAGTGTCTCTGGCAACACCCAGATGTCTACCAATCGAATTGCCAATCATTGCCAAAACCTGCTCACCCCAGAATTCCATTGGAAGAGCATATAATCGAATCCACACTGGGACAGCAGTAGGTTCAACACGAGGATCGAATCCTACCCTCCATGGTTGAACAAATAGCCCTGTCGGGCCATGGTTTTTCTTCTCCGACTCAAAAGCCTTATTTCTATCGGCCAGAGCCGAGAAGCTGACAATAAAATAACCATTACTAATAAACCACAATGAATACTCACCGTGGGGCTCCCAGTTCTGGCGGATCCAAGAATGCAGAAAGCTCAGGGAAGGGCGAATACCCATGAACTTGCAGATTAAATCATGGTTAGCTCTATAGAGGACAGACTCTTCAACCATGCTGGGCTCAATGACGATTTTTGGCCTGGATTCGGCCTGCGGTAAACAACCATTCACACGACGTGTTGAAGACCTATTCCCAGCAGTCGTGAAGAGCTTTTTATATGCCATATTTTGGGCTTCGGCATTCTTCGGAGGAGAATCTTCTTTAAACAAATCAGCGTAAGAGCTAATACTTCCTGGAAAAGGAGCCGGAGGAGTCCCCATTGGACCCTCCTGGGGCACCGATCGAACCTTCAGATCCACCGTACCCCAAAGACACTTCTGCAAGCCAACAGAAGCGAGAGATTTTTTGAAAATCCAGAAACCCTAGTTCAGAATTCAAAAATCGCTAGAGCTCATTCTGGTGTGTTTTTTTTTGTTCTATCACAATAATTACCATATATATGTATATTTAAAATGTGAGTTTGAGTTCAATTAATAAATATACATAGAAAAACTATAAATATATTAATGTATAATTCTTTATGTATTATTGATGTTTTAACTAATATCATGATTGATACATATCTATCTTTAACTAATATCATGTTTAATGGATAAGCATAATGCAACCTATGGTATATTACTATTAACACAATAAAATATATTTATCTTATCAATAGATCAAATAATTTAAGACTATACCTCACATGTTTAAATAGTATTTATGTTTTAACTAATATCATGTTTAATGGATAAGCATAATGCAACCTATGGTATATTTCTATTAACACATAAAATATATTTATCTTGTCAATAGACCAAATACTTTAAGACTATACCTCACATGTTTAAATATAAGGTATCTTTTAAGATCATGGCTATCTATTAGTAGATAACTAGGAGTAGGAGTCAAATGCAAAGTATATTAATGTGACATTAATTCAACTACTTCAAACTCCTTTATAGTTTTAAATCATATGTTTTAATAGTTATTCTGTAGAATATGATGACAATGATGATTGTGAATGTCTTTTAGATCAAATTATTTTTCAGATTAATTAAGGTAATTTTGTGTATGCAATGTATATTAATGTGACTTTAATTCAAGTCCCTCAAACTCGGTTATAGTTTTAAATCATATGTTTAAATAATTATTGTATGGATTATAATGACAATGATGATTGTGAATGTCTTCTAGATCAAATTGTTTCTCAGATTCATTAAGGTATTTTTGCATTGTTTTAGTAACAATATAACTATTAAGTGACGATGTTCATAACTAATCTTAAATTATGATGTATATATCTTTTAGGAGTTTTTATACAAATTGTTAGTAAAGTTCTATCTAGTATTATCATAATATAGATGAATAAGTTTTTATTTTACAAGCTCACATACATAGATACAGAGACACACCCAACCATGGTTTGAACTTGGGTATCCCTTAAGGGAATCCGAAGCTCTAACCATTATTTTTTCTATAGGGATAGAATATATTTATTTTTAATTCATTTGAGTCATATAGTTTAATTTATTTTTCAAAAATTTGGAGCAAAGAATTTTAAGTTGAGACTATCCTATACTCACACTCAATTATACAGTTTGCCTTATACAACCATTTTTCCAAGCAAAATCTAATCAACCATCCTCTCTCACCGATGTAGCATGAAAATTGTTAAAACATTTTTACAACTTTATCAAGTAGTTAAAACGTATTTACGATATCTTAAAAGATTCTCATAACTTAGCTAGTATTTGAATGTAACAAAATTGTAAATTTTAATACTTTGCAAACTTGAAAGAAGAAAAAATTGTATCTAAAGCTCCAAAGTAAGAAAAATAATGTATCAAATATATGCTAATGTTAGCATGCAATTTTTTTGATTGATTCTTTTATTTATCTATAGTTATATTTTTTTTATATTTTTTTTGGAAGAAAAAATTATAATTAACAGTTTTAACCGGTGACCAAAACCAATTACAAAAAAGGTCCATAAACGACAAAGAAGCCTAAAAGTAAACTAACAACAAAAAGCCAAAACTAAAAAAACAACCAAACTAAACAGAAGCTAAATATGCAGAAAAAAACGCAAAAAAAAAACAAAAAAAAATCCACTTTAGCTTCCAATCTAAAATTTTTCATTATCTATCACCAGAGAGCAAGAAATTTCACACTGATAAATTTGTAAAGCTCATTCCACCCCATTTCCTAAGGTATGCAAAATATGCCTCGAGTCATCATAATTAGACCCTGCTTCGGGATATCATCAAATCTCCAAGAGCTCTCTTAGTTTCTTTAAAATTTATAATAATAAAGAACACCTTCCACAACAACGATAACTCCCAAGCCAAACCCACCCACATGTTTAATTCCTCAACTTCTTTATAATTCTACAATGGATATTATCAATAGATCAGATAATTTAAGACTATACAACCTATGGTATATTATTATTAATACAATAAAATATATTTATCTTATCAATAGATCAAATAATTTAAGACTATACCTCACATGTTTAAATAGTATTTATGTTTTAACTAATATCATGTTTAATGGATAAGCATAATGCAACCTATGGTATATTGCTATTAACACATAAAATATATTTATCTTATCAATAGACCAAATACTTTAAGACTATACCTCACATGTTTAAATATAAGGTATCTTTTAAGATCATGGCTATCTATTAGTAGATAACTAGGAGTAGGAGTCAAATGCAATGTATATTAATGTGACATTAATTCAACTACTTCAAACTCCTTTATAGTTTTAAATCATATGTTTTAATAGTTATTCTGTAGAATATGATGATAATGATGATTGTGAATGTCTTTTAGATCAAATTATTTTTCAGATTAATTAAGGTAATTTTGTGTATGAAATGTATATTAATGTGACTTTAATTCAAGTCCCTCAAACTTGGTTATAGTTTTAAATCATATGTTTAAATAATTATTGTATGGATTATAATGACAATGATGATTGTGAATGTCTTCTAGATCAAATTGTTTCTCAGATTCATTAAGGTATTTTTGCATTGTTTTAGTAACAATATAACTATTAAGTGATGATGTTCATAACTAATGTTAAATTATGGTGTATATAGTTTTTAGGACTTTTTATACAAATTGTTAGTAAAGTTCTATCTAGTATTATCATAATATAGATGAATAAATTTTTATTTTACAAGCTCACATACATAGATACACAGACACACCCAACCATGGTTTGAACTTAGGTATCCCGTAAGGGAATCCGAAGCTCTAACCATTATTTTGTTCTATAGGGATAGAATTTTTTTTTATTTTTAATTCATTTGAGTCATATAGTTTAATTTATTTTTCAAAATTTTGGAGAAAATAATTTTAAGTTGAGACTATCCTATACTCACACTCAATTATACACATGACCGTTTGCCTTATACAACCATTTTTCCAAGCAAAATCTAATCAACCATCCTCTCTCACCGATGTAGCATGAAAATTGTTAAAACATTTTTACAAATTTATCAAGTAGTTAAAACATATTTACGATATCTTAAAAGATTCTCATAACCTAGCTAGTATTTGAATGTAACAAAAATTGTAAATTTTAATACTTTGCAAACTTGAAAGAAAGCAAAAAATTGTATCTAAAGCTCCAAAGTAAGAAAAATAATGTATCAAAGATATGCTAATGTTAGCATGCAATTTTTTTGATTGATTCTTTTATTTATCTATAGTTATATTTTTTTTATATTTGTTTTCTCAACTTCTTTATAATTCTAAACTAGTTGTCATAGTACAATGCACAAGTAAGACATTGATGGAGATATTGTCTAAGCTTTTTGTTTAATGGGTCTCTTTATTTTATATGATTATGGACCTAAAAAATGATTATGTTGTTAAGCACCCCTCTCCACATGGAACATGCTTCAATTTTAATTAAAAAGTTTGTTTAATGTTGTACTATGGTGTCTCACTATATATCATATTGGATAAAAGTTTTACCCAAACTTGAAAATAAATAAGTGGAAGGGTAATATTTGAAGGTGCAAGAAGATTCAAGAATTTTAATGATATTAATGTCATCATTTATTATTATTTAAAAAAAATTATATGGGGCTTCTATTGGGGGCCACTCCCATCAAAATATCAAAATATTACATTTGTTGTAGCATACCTTTTTATCATAAATTTTCATTTCTTTTTCTCTTAAATATATTCTCCAACTTCCTCGTAGTGCTATGTTTCCACAATCAACTCCTTAATGTCATTTTGATAATAAAAAATTAAATTAACACGGGTTTTAACGTTGACCCAAAACCATTTACAAAAAGGTCCAGACCAATCGGACAAAGGCCAAGCCCTAAAAGTTTAAACACAACAAAAAGGGCCAAGACCTACCTTCCATAGAAACAACCAAACTAAACATGGAAGCCTAAATATGCCATCAGAAAAGAAAGACGCAAAAAAGAACTAACAAAGACAAAAACAACAGCAAGCAAGGAGAGCGGCCCAAAAAAAAAAGAAAGGCAAAAAAAAAACATCCCATAGAAGGAACAAGAGGCAAGCCTAGCCCATCAATACATGTCTTGCCATCATATAGATTTCTTGACTCTGCGGAGGTATAAAAGAAGATTAAGGAATCACAAAAAAAAGAGAGAGGCGAACCTTCAAGGGAACGGAGGCGAGAAACATCTCTCCAAACATTATGGTGGGTAGGCCAGTCGGGATCTCCAAAGATCTGCTAGGCCTGACATGAATCCAAAACACCTTGGAAAAGAGGAAAGACCAGCATGAATTGAAAAAAAACCTATATCAAGAAAAAACACTAGCACAGAAAAAAACAAAAGAAAAACCATAAAGCAAATAAAAGATTCTAGATCCACTTTGAGCCTTCCAATATAAAGTTTCATTATCTATCACCATTGAGAGCATGAGGAAGATTTCAGTCCACGTGATCAAATTTGCTGCTATAATGCCTTCATTTGCCGACCTATTAGTGCCATGTTTGCTTCCGGAAGGGATGCAAAATTATGCCTCGAGTCGTCATGAATTAGAGCCCTTGCTTCGTGGATATAGTCATCAAATATCCAAGGAGCTCTCTTAGTGTTCTTTAGAAGATTTATAATAATAAGAGAATCACCTTCCACCAACAATTTCCTTGGATAATTCTCTGCCACCTTGAGGCTCCTCCAAACTGCCCTCGCTTCAGCCACATTGTTAGTTTGAGCTCCAAGATGTTCAGCAAAAGCTACAAGCACCTCACCCTTGTGGTCTCTAAGTAAGCCACCAGCCAGACTTCACCGGGTTGCCCTAGATGCCCCATCAAAATTTAACTTAATCCACCCTAGGGGGGTGGGGTCCATGTGATCATGGTTCTAGGACAGACTTGAGGATGATTGAGGCCATCAATGAGAGGTAAGTTTAATGCGGCCTAATGAAGCTTCAAAAGGATTGGAGGTCTAGATGCTGCAGGCACTAAACAAGTATTCTCATTAGCATATACTAAAATTTTTGACAAGACAGAGGATGACGAGAAACCTTATCCAAGAAGGCCCGACGATTCCTTTCCAACCATATCTGCCACAAGTAGTGATGAAGGCAGATATTCCACATATACCTAAGACGCCTATTCAAAAATGGGGAAGGCCACTGGACAAATAAGTCAAAAATGGACTGAGGATGGACCCAATAAATATGAAACACTTGTAACAGACCTAACAAGATTGAGACAGAAAAATTACAATACGAAAACAAATGATCAATAGACTCCCACTGGACATACAAAGATAACACCTATTAACAACAATCACACCTCTTTTATTAAGTTATCCATGGTGAGGATCTTATTTTGGATGGCCACCAAGCAAAAAACCCAACCTTGGAACAATGCTTTTGGGCCAAACTTCCAAGTGAGGGAAAGTAGGTTCATCATTACAAAAGCATCGGAAAGCGCTGACGGAAATTCCCCATGTCCGAAGCTCCCGGAAAGCGGTCCTCAAGAGCCGAAGGGAGAAAGGTAACATCCCGGAAGATGCCCGGATCATTATCATTAGGCTTCCAACCCTCTATGTTGCAAGAAAAAACGCAACTGGTACCAAAAACTCAAGTCCAAGCCAAGGGTTGAAAGGATGGGGCGCAGAGAGGGGATAGTCCTTTAACCATGGGTCCCAAAACAAGTTCTTCCATTTCCCGGCCCAACGAGCCCTTGCTTAGCAAGTTTTAGTTGAAGATGATTCCAAAAATGATCCCCGGGAGGAAAGGAAAACAGAATCAATCTGCAAAACCCGATTAAGAACCATCCGCATGCAGTCAAGACGCCAGCTGTGGCCGGGAGGGCCAGTTTAAAGGTATCCCTTAGCCCAAACCCCAAACCCCGGTTGCAAACCCATCCCGGCACCAAGGAAGCGCCAGACGAACCCAAGGAACCCTCCGACCAAAGGAGACCGAGAGCTTAAAAGAGAGCGGGGAGCTTTGAGGAAACGGAAACGCCTCCGGAGATAACAAACCCTCCATCCCCCCCGAACCATACAAGCCACAGGAATCGGCCCCGAAAAAGGAAGGCCAGGTAGGGAGGAAGAGGACACGAGCACCAAGAACCAGCAACTTAACGCCCCGAATGGGAGGAAAAAAACCTTGAAAAACCGCCCCGAAACCCAATAGCTCTAGAAAGTTTTAGACCTAGCCTCAAAAGCAGAGAACAACAAAGACATCCAAAACACAGGACGCCGGGGAGATGAACCAAAGACCAAAACAGGAGCCTCCCAGGGCCGCCACAAGAAAAGGAGGAAGGGTCACCGCCTTAGGCCCCACTTGAAGATCCAGAAACAGGGAAACCAAGGTTCAAAAACACCCAAAAGCATCCATCAGAGAAACCAAACAAGCAACCAGCGCAAAGCCGTCATACCGCGAGAGCAAAGCGGGTTAGCCGGCTACCGAGGAGGGCTCAGACGAGACCCCATCAAGGATGGCCCCAGGGACGGCGACAAACATCAAAAACAAGGAAGACCCCACAGGCCGGCAAACAGAACACAACAAGACGCACCTTGAAGAGCACATACATCAAAACCTACAAATCCCAAAAGCCGAAAAACGGGAAAACCCGTCCGGCCGGAGTACGGGGTTCATGGAAGAGGGCCTCTTGATCTTCATCCGTGAAAGGCAATAACCCCATTCAAGCATCAAAATAAAGGGATAGGTAAAGCATTGACGGCAAGGCAACAAAGTCCTCCTAAAAGACCGAAAAGGACGCCATCGATCATTAGGACTAGAAAGGGGGATCCATCATCTCTAACAAGTCTTTAATTCATGTGGCCGTCCTTAAGGTAGAGCATGAAAAACGTATGGCATCACCTCTAGCCAGAGCTCTAGACTTTGCCGCCAAAAGCCCTCGGAGCTAGACATAGGTACCGAGGGTTCTTCATCCGCCGTGGGAAGGGTCCGGCAACCCCTTCAAGTCTCAAGGTTGATAACCTTGAAGCTCTGTTTTCAAAAAACAAAACCACCGACCAACCCCCAGCGCAACAGCCCGACAAGCGCAAAGCCCACGGGGGCACCACAAACAAACCAAAAGCCAACAGAAAACGGGGCACCAAAGGACACAGCACCCCAAAGCCCGCAAAAACCACAGCCCAAACCAAACCCCAGCCCAGAAAGAAACACCAAAAGGAAACGAAAGCCCCACGCACCCCCCCACGGGGGGGGAAGCCCACACCAAACCGAAAGCCCAAAAAACCAAACCCCCCGAAAAAGGAGAAACCAAGAACCACCAAAAAAAGCCACCCCCCCAAAAAACCGCCCCACCCCCCGACCGAACAGAGCGAAAAACCCACCAAACCAACCACCAGCGCAAAAAAAGAAAACCCAAAAACAAGGAGAACAAGCACCGAAAAGACTTCGCCTGCGGGCTTAGTCTCAAGGGAAGAAGGCAAGCACACGACAGGGGATTAATCCTTTTTCCCCTAAAGGATAACTTCTATGCAAATGTTTGTTAAGAGATAAAATCTTAATTAGCCATTTTCCTTCTAAAATTTGAATTCCATCGAGATGAAGATCAACACTGCAATTTGCTAATTTATTTGCTACCCGATTTCCTTCTCTATAAATATGCTCACACTTCCAAGAGATTGCCTCTAGTAACAAATGATGAACATCAAAAATAATATTCCTTTTTTATCGAGTCTCCACATCCATTTTGTTAATAGCATTGATGATAATTTGTGAATCCCCCTTAATTGAAATATATTTCCATACTTTTTCTATTGCAATTTTAATCCCTATAAGAAGTGCCCTAGCCTTTGCATAGTTTTTAGTTGAAGTTCTATATGATTTTGAATAAGTGAGGAGAATTTTACCTTCACCATTTCTAAAAATATTGTAAAAGACCACCTCCACCAAATTTGGGGTTACAAATGAATATGCTTCAACTATAGTTACTCCTCATGAAAGATGTTGGAAGGACCTTAGGATATTTTTGTCAAATACAATGACGATTCAATGTGATCTATGGATTCTTGGGGGATTTTAACACTGTTCTATCTCCATTGGAAAAGAAGGGTGTTTAAATCAATGCAAGATTTTGATTCATTTTTAATTCAAATGATATTTGGGATGTTAGTCCTTCAAGTTTTCAATATACATGGGATAATAGACACATTGGGCAAAAACATATAGCATAAATAATGGATAGATTATTGTTATAGCACCTATATTTATATTATTGAGACTTCCCATTATGAGCACCATATTTGTAGATATTTTGCAAGAGAGATAATAATACGGTTCCAAACTTGGGCATGATTTTGAGATTTATTTTTAAAAAAATTGTTATTGCCTTCAAGCCATAAATTTCAACAAACTTAGATATATATTAGATAATAAAATAGTAAATATATTAGATAAAGTATTGTAAATATTGAATATATAAAATATGAATTTTTAACCTAGTTATATACGATTAAATAAATCTTATCTCTATTATATATGTATTACATTATGACTATAAAGTGGTAATGTAATAGTTTGATAATTATGCATATATTACTTGGTAAGTACAAATTGATGATATTTTACCATGAAGACTTTGGAACTCTAAAGAAGAGATCTAAGGTTCAAGTCCGAATGAAGTAGAGTTGTATGCCATGCTTGGATAATCAAATTTTGGTTAGATAAAGATATATTAGGTAAACAACATCCTTTATGAGCATCGTTCCATATGGCCTATGATCTTTTGAACATTAAGAATTACTTTGTTCTACTTGCTCTTCTCCTTAAAAGTCAAAGAATCTTGAGCTTATACCATTTGATTAAATATATAATATATGATTATCTTGAAGTGTTTAATAAATTTAAATATATTACTATTTAAAATATTAAAATAGCTTTAAACACACACTTAGCACACAAAGAAACCTTACTTCTACTAATATTGGCCTTCATACTCTCATCATTACTTTTGCTCCAGTTAAGATTCAAGGTTCCTTTGTTGTTAAAAATATTTGACGAGCTTTTGAGACGGTGAAACTTCATCTTTGTTGGATTGGTGATGGTTTTCGTAATAGTCTTTTGTTTAATTCTCTGAATATTTGGTAGTCTCCTATTCTATCTAACTCTTCAGTTCTTCTTGCTGATATACCAGGGATTAAAACTTTGAGTCTATTTTGAAATGGGATATGCTTTATTAAAGAGCTAGTGCACTCTCGAGACTAGATTCCTTTGTTGAATCTCAAACAAAAATTTAATCTTTAGAATTCAGATCTTCCTTCTATTCTTAATATTCAAGAGCTTATGCCTAATGTCATGCTTCATAAGCTCGGTATTCAACCCCCAAGTGCCTAGTGGAGGGATTGAAATTGGAATTTGGATACTCCTTTCAAGAACTACTCTTCTTCCTTGCTTCATCAACTTCTTAATCTTGTTTCCCATGGTGTTGACAAACTTAATGAGAGATGGCAGACTCACTCTACGTTCTATACTTGGATTTCTCGTCTGAACTGTATCTAGCAGTTTAACCTTGAACCCAAGATTACCTTTTTTCTCTGGTCTCTTATTGATCAGGGGCTTCCTATGGGAGAGAGACTTAGTAGGGTTGGTATTCCTAATCTTAAGTGTTTTTTTTGTGGTCCTTTTGAGACTTTTAAATATTTGTTTTCGTTCTACCCTCATGCTTAGTCTACCTGGTCTTGTATTCACTCATTTTTCAAACCCTTTCATCCTGAATTCTTCAGATGGCAGGTGATATTTTTGGAAGACAATAGTTGTTGGTCTGCTTATATTGTTGCCTTATGAAATTTCTTTCATGCTATTGTTTTTTTCAACTTTGGAAAGCTAGGAATCTAGAGATTAAATTTCTAGTTAGTTTTTTGTGCATGGAAATATTACAGTGTTTTCTGCTATTACTATTCAGATCCATTCGTAGGCTTCCAAGTTGACTTATGAGTTGGCACATTTGATAAATCTTATCAAGTACTAGCACGAGGCTCTGTGCACTATTAACAAGGTTTCATCTAACTTCCCTCTACGATGAAAAAAATTATAGCAGAATCCCACCAAGGAGGGGCTTGGGAAACCAGTAATAGGCACAAAATCCCAGCAAAAAGAAGAATGGGAATGCAGTTTCCTGTTCAAGACAAACAACCAGGTTGGAAATAGGCATTGAATCCCAACAATAGTTTTTAGTTTCTCGCTAAAAATTAGCAAGTTTTTTAGTGCATGAAGTGTTTAATAAATTTTAAAATATTCATATTTAAAACATTAAAATATAAGACTTCAATTTTATTAAAATATCATATTACATTAAATTATGTACAACATATCAAGTTATATAAACAAATACAAAATATAAATATTTTCTATGATTGATGCTCAAGGCTAGACATCCCCATCTGAACTATGACCTATGATAAGGGTGAGAGCTGAGCTTATCAATAAGGGCCAAACACACAACCCCCTCACACACTCACCCACATCACGGTTTGAACCTTGGACCTTCGAAGAAGTGCCAAAACCCAAACCGTTGCACTGTCCCCCTAGGAAAATATAAAATATAATTTTAAGATAATAAAATTTGACTTTTGCATGAATAATTTTTTTGTTTTTTGATACATAGGGGAATTGGCTACTTCCACAATCCTTTTCTACTACCAACCAAGGTTCAAATCTTGGGGTTACCCCCTATAACCCCTATTCCACCTCGTCGCGTTGCTGCACCCTTAGTATATTCATGTTAGACTACTACCTTTGCAAATAGGCATACCCTCAAGGTTTGAACCTAGGTCTCTTCTTGGTAAGTGCCAAAACCTACCAATCCATAAATAAATTAACATCGAAGCAAGTGTGAGTAGGAGTAAGAGTGACTAGGAAATAGGAAGTAGATAGCAAAGCAATATTAAGGAACAAGCACCACTTTTTGTTCTAAATCTTAGGATACTTTAAAGGATTCGTGTAAATAAAATCTAGGTAACATGGAAAGAAAGTCATTTTTGAAAGTCCTTACTAAAATTAAGAATGACCTAGTTAGAAGTAAGTATGCCTTGGTTGGAAGTATGGATGTCGTAGATAGCAGTAAGAGGAAGAGCGAATCTATGGTAAACCCTATCCAGGTAACAGATTCTACTTAGAAGTGATTATCAAGGATGAGATGATTGAGGATGATATTGTTGTTCTTAAAACTAGAGGGTTAATATGTAAGTTCCATGTATATTGGCCAGGTTTTTCTGAGATTCAAAATTAGATCAAAAGTAAGTAGGGATTGAATTCAAATTACTCCATGACTTTTCTTTCAAAAGGATTTTTCCTCATTATTTTAACCTTTCATAAATAAGGGATAAACTAATATATGGAGGCCCTTAGTTTAGGGGTAAAGATGCATTATATTTAAGACCTTGGAATGGATTTTTTTTGTGAAGATAAAAATAATTAAAAGGCTTCCGGTATGGATTAGGCTTTTTGGACTTTCTTATCAACTCATTAATAAGGAGGTTTTGAAGAATATTGGTAATACTCTAGGTGAATTCATCTAAGAGGGACCAATTACTAAGGACATAATGCATGTTGTATACACTCAAATATGTGTTTCCATGGATATTTCAAAACCTTTACCATAGTTCATTAGGATTAGATCTAAATCAAGAGAATGCGATCAACAAGTGGAATATGAAAACATTACATTCCGATGTCACAAATGCTATGAAATCGATCATATGGAAAGAGGTTACAAAGTGAAAATAATGGAGAAAAAGAATATTTTTTTGGTCATGAGGGTAGCTTTAATATGAAACAAGAAGCATCATAGAAGCTAGGTCAAATCAAGGATTTTCCACTCCTAAGAAAGTGGTAAGAAAAACCCCTCTACATCATCGGATGGTAAAGGCCATTACAATTCACTTGAATCAACCTTTAAAAGAAAATGATATGAGGGATGAGGAAGTATAATGTGAAATTTCAAATATAGGAGCTAAAGGTTCTAGGAAAGAGGGAAAAGCAAATTTTAAAGCACAGGAAGATGAGGAAAATTTTAAAGCAAATGAGGTGAAGGAGGTCAAGCTTAATCTTGGTAAATCATCTTTATTTTCCTCAAGTAGCATAAAAAATTCTCCTTACAATAAAAATAAAAGTAGAACAAAGTGTATTCATTGCACTTTAGAGTTTCAAGAGTGATACAATAAAGAAAATCATTTGGAGGATATCCATGTAAATTTAGGATTTCTAGGCCAACGTAAGAAAGTAATGACTATGGAGGATCATCTATGTAGTTTAGAGTTTTTAGGGCAATGCAAAGAAGAATATGCTAATGAGGCTATTCCTTGCACTTTTGATTCTTTAGGGAACATGAATCATTGGAAGATAAGTCTCATTATGAATACTATGAAAAAATAGAATACATTGATGAAGACGAGAGTCTTGGTGGGAATGGAAAAAGGAGAGGAAGGCCATTAAAGCGGGAACAAAGATAAAAATAAACTCAAAAGGATATTGATCTAGGAAGCCAAATAAAAATACTATAGGTGTTAACAAGAAGTGGGGCTGAGCCCACTAATAAAAATAAAAAGTGTTGATAATGGAAATGATATCATGGAATATTAGGGGTATGAATAAAACCCCTAAAAAAAGAGTTGTTAAGGAATTAATAGGTTGTTATAGTCTTGAGTTTATTTTAATACAAGAAATAAAATTAAGTAGCAAGGAATGTAAGGATGCCTTTAAGAAGATTTGGAAGATGGATGATTGTTTAGTAATTTCTTCTATATGAGCTTAAGGTGGTATTGCAATAATATGAGACAAATGCAAAAGGGATGGGCAATTATTAGAAGCAAAATATTGTTGGATTATTTTGCAAGAAAGAGAAAAACATCAAAGTTGGGGTTATAAATGTATATGCTTCAACTATATGTTGGAAGGACCTTAGGATATTTTTGTCAAGTACAATGACGATTCAATGTGATCTATGGATTCTTGGGGGATTTTAACACTGTTCTATCTCCATTGGAAAAGAAGGGTGTTTAAATCAATGCAAGATTTTGCTTCATTTTTCAATTCAAATGATATTTGGGATGTTAGTCCTTCAAGTTTTCAATATACATGGGATAATAGACACATTGGGCAAAAACATATAGCAAAAATAATGGATAGATTATTGTTATCCAATAAATGGTTGTAAATAAAGTATACAATATCTTCAGATATTTTATTACAAGCACGATAAGATCATAAACCCATTCTTATGACTTGTGAGTTACCTAATAATGTTCATCCAAAGCCAATTTGCTTCCAGTCTATGTGGCTCCAAGATCCTAATTTTTTTCTAGATGGTTATGTTATGGTGGGATGAATCAAACTTTGAAGGATCATGTATGTACATTTTTGTTCAAAAGATGAAATATTTAAAGGAGAAAATGAAGATTTGGAATGCCAAATATTTTGGTGATATTTTTAGAGAAAAGAATTGAATCCAAGCTCAAAATTTTACAAGTGATAGTAGAAGTTAATGGAATGGATTAGGATTCTTATGTGAAAGAGAAATAATTGCTTTGTGATTATCATAATACATCGAAAAAGTAGTCATATTTGTTTTAAAAATATAGAGAGAACTGGCTCAAGGAGATAAAAATACAAAAAAGATTCATGTTATAGTGAAAAAAAAAAAAATCGTCATATCAAAAATATTTTAACTTTAGACAGAAGAAATATTGAGGACAAAGAATATATAAGAAAGCAATTAATTATTCAAAAACATTTTGTGAGATACTAGGCAAGATAAGGATGCACAAGGTAAAATTTTACAAAACATTCCATCAATTATCAGGCAGGGACAAAATGAAAGCTTGATGAATAAGATATCTATGGATAAGCTCCATGAAGTAGTTTTCTCTTTCCATCCTAACAAGGCACTGGCCTCGATGGATTTCCTACAATTTTCTTTCAAAAAAATCTAGATTTATTGAAGAGTGATATGCTAGTTGTGGTTGAAGAGTCCTAGAAAAGGAAGGCTATAATAAGTGAGATCAATGCTACTTTTATTACATTGGTTCCCAAGAAAGGTGAGATAAAATATTTTGATATTTTTCATCCAATAAGCCTTTGTAATATGATTTATAAGACTATTTCAAAATTTATGGCAAACAAGTTGAAGGGCATTCTAGGTTGTGTTATCTCAAAGGAACAAGGTGTTTTTGTTCATGGTAAAAAATTATGGATGGTATAATTATTGCACAAGAGGCCATACATTCTCTTCATTCCATGAAAAAACCAAGTATGCTTATGAAATTAGATATGAACAAAGCATATGATAGGATTTCTTGGAATTTTCTACATGGCATTCTTAGAAAGTCCGGCTTTGATTATAGTCGGTGTGAATGGATTAAATATTGTTGATCAACGGTTCTCCCTACTGGTTACTTCAAGTCATCTTGTGGACTTCAAGAAGGTGATCCATTTTCTTCTTATCTATTCATTATTCTTGTAGAAGCATTGGTAAGAAATTTTTTAAAGGAAAAAATGGAAGAAAAAATCAAAGGTATTCAAGTTGCAAAAAATGATCCCTTTGAATCTCATCTCCAATTTTTTGATAATGCTTTTCTTTTGGGCCATCCCTCGCTCAATGAGACCATGGATTTTTAAAAAATATTATCATGTTATGAGAAGGTTGTTGGATAGTTGGTTAATACTACAAAATCCATATTTTTTTCATTAATACTACCCTAGATTTACAAAAAAATATTGTTAATATTTTAGGATTTAAAATTAAATTTTTTTATCAAGCTAGTTGGATAGAATTAAAGCTTGCTTGGTAGGTTGGAAATGTAATTTCTTAACCATGGTAGAAAGGCTAAATTCTATAAATACTACATTGCTATCCATCCCTATTTATATGATGTCACTTTTAAGATTGCCAATAGGTATAGCATTAGACATTGATAAAATTCGAAGAGAATTTCTATGGAAATGTTGTGAGAAAAATTTAGGTTTCCTCTTTGTAAGTGGGATAGGATTTGCAAAGGAAAGAATATTGGAGGAGCAGGCTTGTGAAATTACAGACTTATGAATTTTGCATTAGGATTAAAGCTTAGGTAAAGTTTATTTAGAGATCAAGGAAAGAATTTTGCAAAAATATTATTTCAAAAATATATAGGTTCTCTTGATGCAATGAAAATATTTAGGAAAATAAATCGATGAAAAAATGTCACGAGCGGGAACGGGAGCGGGAGCGGGTGCGTCTGTGGACGATGGCGATGGAGATGACGGGAATGGTGGGTCGGCGGGGTTTGCTGGTCTGGCAACTTTGTCCTCGGGCCCTGCAGCTGGTGTTGGGCCTACTGTAGGCCCACTCAGCTTTTGTCACGGTGAAGACCCTAACGGCGTGGAGAAAATGGCTTCTGGTAACGGTAGGGTTTCAACCTCCTCTCCCTCCAAAACGTGACCTTGGTCTTTGTCCTTTGCGGATAAAGTCAGGTCCTCGACTGGAGCTTTCTCTTTTCAAACTCCTTTGCCTTTCTCTATTTTGGGCACTGAAGTTTCGTTTCCTAGCGAGGCTATGGAGCCACTAATCTTTCAAGAGTCCCTCTCTCTGGTTGGGAAATTTGTCGGTGCCCGACCCGATATGGAAACTATCCGCGAATGGGCCCTTTCCAAATGGCGGCTGTCTGGAAGCATGGAGCTTGTGGCCTTTCCTAGGGGGTTCTTTATGATAAGGCTAAACAATGCCCTCGACACCCAACGCATTCTCACTGGTGGACCTTGGTTTTTTGGTCGTCGAAGCTTGTTTCTGCGGAGATGGGGGGAATATTTCGACCCTGAAACTCAGTCTATCAACATCGCCCCGATTTGGATCAAACTCCATGGGCTTCCCCCTCAGTTTTTCTATAATGATGCTCTCAAAGGCATCACCCAACCGATTGGAGATTTAGTTGCCATCGACCACTGCCACCAGAGCAAGAACCAGAATGACCTATGCCCGTGTCTGTGTCATGGCTAATCTGGATTCGGTTATGCCTACCTGCATCGGCATCAACGTCGGAAGCTTCAGAAGGCGTCAAGGAGTTGAGTATGAGAACAAGCCTGCTTTTTGTTTGGAGTGCAACACCCAGGGTCACTTGGCTTCTCAATGCCCTTCCCGAAAAAAAGATATTCCCAGTGATTTTGGCAGGAAGAAGGATTCCCAGATTCCCAATGTTTAGAAAAAGGCTCTGGCAGGGGCCGAGGCCGTTCTACGAGGCCCCCTAAATCATCTGCTCCCAACAACGTAAGTGCTCTGCCTTCTCGTACCAATCATTTTGCTCCTTTAAATAATCTTCCAACTAATGAGGACATCTCCAATGACCCTCCCATAGATCCAATCATCTCATCCACACCCACTGCGTTTCAGTCTCCCTTGTCCAAGGGTAAGGCTGCAATGACCTCCCCGCACTCACCCTCAGATTTTGGTCCCTCTCACCTTCCTCTTCCCTTCCCACCCCTTCCCTCGACTCAAAACCGTCCTCTTACCCTCTCCCCTGAGCCTGTTGCACTGCGCCAGTCTCCCCGCTCTCCATCCCCCCATAGGCCTGTTCCTGGGACCAACACCACCGTTATTCTTCAATCTTCCAGCCCTCTGAAATCTCCCATTTTTGCCCCCAAAGCTGATGTCAACAAAGAACAGAGAAGGGGAAGACCGTCCAATGCAGAAAAGCTGGCCAAAGCTGCTGAGCTTGAAGCGGCTGATGGATCTGTGCCTACCTCCTTGGGCCCTACTTTCGAACAACCCATTCATCAAGATTTGGATGAGGTTAGACCTAAACTTACTCTATCTCAAGGGAGAGGCAGAGGTCGCAAAGCAAATCCCAAGTCAAATCGATGAAGTTTGTCTCCTGGAATGTCAGAGGCCTCAACGGATCTGCCAAACAGAGAACTGTCAAGTCGGTGAGAAAAAACCTAAAACCAAATATCATGTTTCTTCAAGAATCAAAACTGGATGAGAACAGCAGCAATCAAGTTTGCAAACTTATCTGGGAAAATAGCAATTTTGTCTCTTGCCCCTCCTCTGGGGCCTCCAGGGGTCTCCTTTGTTTGTGGGATCTGACAACTATTGAGGGGAGAGTCCTTTCAGTCTCTGACAGAACCATCAACATTTTGTTCACTAACAAAGTCACCAACCTTCAATGGATTGCCACCAATGTCTATGGACCAAACAGTCCTGTCAACAGAAGATTGTTGTGGGATAACATTACCGCAATGCGCAACAACTTTCCTGACTTTCCTTGGATGCTCTGTGGCGACTTCAATTCTCCCCTTCACCTGTTTGATAAGCAAGGAGGCAATCCGATCACTAGTCGTTGCATTGAAGATTTCAGCGATTTTGTCAACCTCAATGAGCTTATGGACTTACCGCTCCAAGGATCCAACTATACATGGAGCAACAGACGGGCGGGCATTCATCACATCCAAATTTGGCTTGACAGATTTCTCTTGTCCAAAGAACTCATTCCTATTTTTGGTGATGCCAGGCTGCATAGCCACCCAAAAATTGGATCTGATCACAACCCTATTATTATGGATTGTTCTCGACCCCAGAAAACCTTTAAAACCCCTTTCAGGTTTGAAAATATGTGGCTCACTCATCCAGATTTAGGTCGGTGTATTCGACAATGGTGGCAGCAAAACCTTTGTCCAAACCCCCTCTTGAATCTGTTCCTCAAACTCAAAGCAGTCAAACTCAAGCTAAAATTTTGGAACAGGGGAGGTTTTCGGCAACCTTTTTAGTGAAAAAAAGCTTCTGTTGGATGAGCTCAAAAGGGTGGAAAATCTGATTCAGGAAGGGGATCAGAGGGTTGAAACTTTCATGGAAGAAAAATGCCTCCTTTCAAACCTTCACAATGTTTTGGCTAAGGAAGAGTCCTACTGGAGACAAAAATCCAGAAGCCTCTGGCTCAAAGAAGGAGACACCAACACGAAGTTTTTCCATGCTTCCACCTTGCGCCACGAGAGGTTCTAATAAAATCTCAGAGTTGACCAAGGCTGATGGTACCATTGTCTCTGATATCCATGCCATCATACAGGAAGTTGTGCACCACTTCCAGGAAATCTTAGGTCCAAGTGTTGACTGCCACCCCCGCACAACAAGTTCTCTGCTTCAGAACATTCCAATGTTGGTGTCTAACGATGATAATGAGAAACTGCTCCAATCCTACACTGAAGAGGAGATCAAAGATGCTCTGTTTGCAATGGAACCTGACAAGGCTCCTGGTCTTGATGGCTTTCCACCCCGGTTTTTTCAACACTTTTGGGATGTCGTGGGCCCTGATGTTGTTGCTGCGGTTAAATTCTTCCAGAGAGCCAAAAATATGCCGAGAGAAGCCAATTCCACCTTCATTGTTTTAATTCCCAAGTCTAATGAGCGTGCTTCCCTCTCCGACTTCAGACCTATAAGTCTCTGTAGTGTCATCTACAAACTTATCACCAAAGTCATGGCAAACAAGGTGAAAGACATCCTTCCATCCATCATTGACCGGTGCCAAGGCAGCTCGGTCAAAGGCGGATTCATTGCTGATGGAGTGATAACAGTCCATGAGTTGGCTCATTCGGCTTATAAAAACAAAAAACCCAGTATGTTCCTTAAGCTTGACATGAACAAGGCTTTTGATCGGGTTTCATGGAAATTCCTGTTTGAGGTCCTTGAGAAGTTTGGGTTTCACAAAGAATGGGTTAAGATGGTTCGAGAATGTATCTCTCTCTGCTTGGTTCTCTGTTCTTATCAATGGTTCACCTGTCGGCTTCTTTCCAAGTTTTAAAGGCATTCGTCAAGGGGACCCCTTGTCACCCTTCCTCTTCATCATTTTGGCTGAAACTCTTGGAAGAACCCTTACTGCTGCCTGCAATAGTGGACTCGTCTCTGGGATCAAACCTGCCTCAACTACCAAGGCCATTTCCCATCAGCAGTTTGTAGATGATACTATTCTTTCCTCTCTGGCTTCTGTCCCCGAAGCAAAAATCATTAAGAACATCCTTGACTCTTATGAAGAGGCGGCGGGCCAGAAAGTCAATTACCGCAAAAGCAAGCTATACTTCCTCAATACTCCCATCCACAGGCAAAACAGGATTGCTGAGATCCTTGGGTGTATCATTGGGAGCCTTCCAACTACTTATCTCGGATTACCGCTTTTCCATGGCAAATCGGTCTCGGCTATGTGGAACCCTGTTCTAGATCGTCTCAACAAGAAACTTGCAAGTTGGAAAAGTTCAATGCTCAGTCGAGCGACCAAAGCCACTCTGGTCCGAGGCTTGCACTGCAAAGTATTCCTATTTTTTTATATCTATCTTCAAAGCTCCGGCTTCCATCCGCAAAGAATTGAGCAAATTCAACGTAGATTCCTTTGGGCGGGAAACGAAAACAAGAACAAATTTTCCCTTGTTTCCTGGGACAAGGTTTGTTCCAAGAAAAAGGATGGAGGTCTCGGCTTCAGGGACATCAAGCGGATGAACATGGCTCTCATTGCCAAACAGTCCTGGAGACTTACCATCAATGAAAAAGCCACCTGGATTGACATCATCAAAGCTAAGTACCTTCATCAGGTTCCCTTTCTTGGAGAGCACTACCTTCCTGGCGGATCTCATTTCTGGAATGGTGTCACTAAATCAAGGAAGATCATCATGGAAGGTTTAAGGTGGTGTCTTGGAAATGGATTGGCCATTCATTTCTGGGATGATCCTTGGATCCGTGACAAACCTCTCAGTCAAGATCCTCATCTTGCTATGCTCAAGACGGTGACCGAAGCTACCTTTGGAGATAAGGTGTGTCATTTCATCAACCCAGGTACTACAAGACCCGAATGGAAACAATTGGCTTTGAATGGGCCTAGACTTATCATCGAGGCGCTTAGACGGCTTCAAAACTTGTTGAGGAGCTGCATAATCCCCAACTCTCACAAATAATACTCCATGGTTTGGAACCTTGAAGATTTTGGGCAGTTTACTGTTAAATCTGCCTACTACAGCCAAGAAGCTCCCAGTGATGGCCGTGACTCCACTAATCTGGTCTGGGTTCCCAAGATCATTCCCAAGGTTAAATTCTTCTGTTGGTTGGCCATCCAAAATAGAATCCTCACCACTGACAATCTGATAAACAGAGGGCTTCTCATCCCCAATTGGTGCATCCTGTGTAAAAATGCCTGTGAGTCTACTGTGCATGTTTTTCTGGAATGTCCCTTCTCCCTTGCAGTGCTCAACCAGGTTTTCAACACTTTCGCCATCTCCGTAGCCCTCCCTCATTCCATTCCCCTCCTTTTTCAACAGTGGCCCCGGCCCTTCAAAAGCAGTCAACTCAAATTCATGTGGCAAGCGTGCCTTCACATTTTCCTGTGGCAGATTTGGCTTGAGAGAAATGCTAGAATTTTTCAAAACCTTGCCAAGGATAAGAAGATTGTTGTTGCCAAAATCTTGGCCCTTGCTGCGGAGAATGCCTCTCTCGTCTCATCGTCCAAACCTCCCCCTCCTGGACTTGAATTGGATCTAGCAAATCATTTCAATCTTCTCAATTTTTCTGCAACACCCCGCACTTCTATTGATAGGTCTATTATCAAGTGGGTCTTTCCTCCTTATGGGTGGCACAAGCTCAATTTCGATGGCGCGGCCAAAGGCAACCCTGGAGCGGCTGGCGGAGGTGGAATTCTCAGAAATCACAGAGGAGAAATAATTTTGGCCTTTGCTCAGAACTTAGGAATTCAGTCCAACAATATGGCCGAGGCTCGGGCCTTGTTCCAAAGCTTGATTCTCTTGGAAGGCTTGTCTATCAACAAACTCATCATAGAAGGAGACTCATTGCATTGCATCAGATGGCTCAAAGGAACCTCTGTGCCTCCCTGGGCCCTTGTTTCCATCTTCGACGAATGCAAGACACTAATTGGTGTCTATCCAGAATTAATCATTCAACATCAATACCGGGAAGGAAACAAAGCTGCGGACTGGCTTGCTAATAAGGGAGTTGACGCAACAGACATTCAGGTCTGGAGAGATTCCTTTCCAATCGGCCTAAGGGACGTTTCTTCAAGTTCCAATGTTTGCACAATGTGAGTGGGTTACTGGTCTTCGGGTTTTTCGACGGCGTTTTGGCATCTTTGGGGCGCTTTCGTGTCATTTTTCTAAGTTGGTTGCAAAATCTCAGCTTGCTGCGTTATCCTTTTTGCTCAGGCCACGAGGTTGCTTTTTGTCGTGATATCGTGACACTTTTCTCTCCCTCTGGTGCGGTCTTCCAACTTGTCGCGATATCGCGACACCTTTTCTCTCCGGGTGCTTTTTTGCAAACTTGTCGCGATATCGCGACACCTTTTCCCTTCGGGTTCTTTTCGCAAACTTGTCGCGATATCGCGACACCTTTTCCCTTCGGGTGCTTTTTCGCAAACTTGTCGCGATATCGCGACACTTTTGGCCTTCGGGCGCGGTCTTGCCTTTTGTCGCGATATCGCGACACCTTTTCTCTCTCCAACGGCGGTCTTCCATTCGGTCGCGATATCGCGACGGGTTTTCTCTCCAACGGCGGTCTTCCATTATGTCGCGATATCGCGACACTTTTTCTCTCCGGGTGCCTTTGCGCAAACTTGTCGCGATATCGCGACACTTTTTCTCTCCGGGTGCCTTTCGCAAACTTGTCGCGATATCGCGACATTTTTCTCTCCAAGGCGGTCTTCATTTTTGTCGCGATTTCGCGACTTTTTCTCTCTCCAAACGGCGGGCTTCCAGGTTGTCGCGATATCGCGACCTTTTTTCTCTCCAACGGCGGACTCTCATCTTTGTCGTGATATCGCGACCATTTTTCTCTCCAACGGCGGTCTTCCTTTTTGTCGCGATTTCGTGACACCTTTTATTCTTGGCAGCAGGCTTCCACTTTCGTCGCGATTTCGGGGCTCATTTTCTATTTCGGCTGCGGTCTGCATTCTTGTCGCGATTTCGTGACACCTTTTCTCTTCGGCAGCGTTTTCAATTCTTGTAGCGATTTCGCGACTTCTTTTTCTTGTCGCGATTTCGTGACTCTTCTTCTCGACCGGCTCCAACCCTGCAACTTGTCGCGATATCGCGACACTTTGCAACATGTCGCGATATCGCGACTTCTTTCCTTCTTCGGCTCCGATGGCGATTCTTGTCGCGATTTCGTGACTTCTTTTCTTCCTTCGGCTTCTACGGCGCTTCTTGTCGCGATTTCGCGACATCACCATTTTGGTCGCGATTTCGCGACACCTTCCCTAGGGTGGAGGTTTGCCAACTTTCTATTCCTTTCTTCTTGGACCACCTCGGTCGATTTGGATTTATTGTAATCTCTCTTGTACAAGGTTCAGGGACCTTTCAAAACCCTTTCTACCAATCAAAAAAAAATATATTTAGGAAAATAACTCTATCCAAAGGATCGTCAACATGGAACTTCATATCAAATAGTTTACAATTGATAAAAAATATATTAGATGGTCAGTCAATGAGGAGAGTTATGCAAATTTTTGGTTTGGTGCTTGGTTGAAGTTTTATCCTCTTATCCATGACTCCAATAGCAACCATTGGCTCAAGCATGTATAACATGTAAAGGTTCAAAGGTCAAAGACTATATTATTATGGGCAACAACTCTAGACCATGGATTTCTGTTAGTAACCTGGTTGAAGGAGAGGAACTCAAGAAAATTGTAGATGAACTAAAAAATATGCTTAAGATTTTTATTTATAAATTTTTATGCAAAAAGGATGAGTTGCTTTGGAATTTATCAAAGGATGGTGGATACTTGGTCAAGTTGGGATATGAGGATTTAGAACACTCAAAATTTCCTTCTTCCAAAAATCTTCCTTGGAATAATTTTTGGTCATTAGAGCCTCTCTCTAAGGCCTCAATGTTTCTTTGGTTAGCAGTTGAAAGTAAAATTTTTACAAGAGAGAGTCTATAAAGGAGAGGATATTATGGACCTTTTAGATGTGCCTTGTGTGGGAAGGAATTAGAAATATTAGACCAATTAATTCTTCATTGTCTCTTTGCTCACACCATTTAGGGTTACATTTTAAAATGTATGAAATTGTATTGGGTAGATCCATTCTTCATTATCCCTTTGCTCATACCACTTGGGGTTACTTTTTAAAAAATATGAAATTGTATTGGGTAGCTCCATCAACATTGAAAGAGTTGATGAAATGTTGGATTAATTATTTTAAAGCTAAAGAATTATGTATTCTTTGGAGGATTGGACCCGCCATATTTTTTTGGAATTTATGGATTGAAAGACACAATGAATTAAAAAAATATCAAAATCATACCTAGGTTTAGAATCGTATGATTGCCTCTCGTGCAGAATTTCGACAAATATTGTGCTCATCATGGAAAATTCCAATTGCAGAAAAAGAGGTGCTAATAACTTGGCTATAGGATTTTAACATACATGGAAGAGTCATCTGCAACAATGGAATTAAACGGGAAGATCTACTTTGATCTACGGTAAAATGGAAATGTGCAAAATTTGGGTTTATCAAAATTAATATTGATGGTGCTTCTAATTGGAATCTGAAAAAAGTTGTTCAAGGTAGTGTTTCTAAGAAATAGTAAACACAAAGTTCTCCTATCACTTACTCGTAATCATATGGAACTTCAACTAAAAACTATGCATATGATAGAGAATTTCTTACAAGGATTAAAATTGTGTAAATATATTTCAATTAAGGGGATTCACAAATCATTATCAATGGTATTAACAAAAATGGATATAGAGACTTGATAAAAAATAATATTATTGTTGATGTTCATCACCTATTACTAGAGGTAATCTCTTAGAAGTGTGAGCATATTTATATTTATAGAGAAGGAAATTGGGTAGTAGATAATTTAGCTAATTGTGGTTTTGATCTTCATCTCGGTGAAATTCAAATTTTATTTAGTGACATTTATCTCTTAATCAAAACTATGTCAAGGATCGAATTTTAAAAATATTGCACTTTAAGGAAGATGAAGAATATATTTAGTAGAAAAATTAAATGAAAAAATTATGATAAAAAGATCTAGTGGATATGGTTTAATTGAGATAGCAAAAAATGTCTTATTTTAGTATTTTGATGGGATTGGCCCCCTATAGAAGCCACATTTAACTTTATTAAAAATAAGTAAAGTAAATTAACATGTATTTTAGTGCATGAAATTTAAGGGAAGTGGTTGGATGTGAAGAATTTCACACCATAAACCAAGGTTTAGAAACTATGGGTGAACCTTAACACATTACCCCTAAAGGGTTTAGAACAATTTGCTAGGAGGGATGAGTTTTACATCCTAAACCTAGGTTATCAAACTATTGGTGAACCTTAACATTTTATCAATGATAGAATCTTAGACTTTTAAGGCGGAGATCAAGGTTTGAATCTTATGAAACAAGAAAAAACTTAATTACCAAGATGTAATATTCTGGTAATACAATCATGATGTATAATAATGGATCAAATTTTATCCCGTGTAACCAATTAAAAAACTTGAATGTATTAGTCAAAAGTTGAAATAGATGTTCATCAACTTTATTGGTTGATATTATAAAATAGTTTAAAGTTTAGAAATCTTATTTACCTCAATGATATGTTGTTAGTGTTTCATCTAGGCTATATTATTTCAAATCACAAGGAGAGAGGCCTCTTGTTGCTATTATTGGTTGATATTATAAAATAGTTTAAAGTTTAGAAATCGTATTTACCTCAATGATATGTTGTTAGTGTTTTATCTAGGCTATATTATTTTAAATCACAAGGAGATAGGCCTCTTGTTGCTATGTCATCAAGGAGTGTGGTCCCAATTGTACCATTTGTTGTACTTTACATTAATTCAACTAATTTTTTCTATTAATTGATATTTTTAATTTGTTATACGGGATCAAAAAGTGCCCCACCTATATTACATTATGACCATATAGTGGTATTACAATAATTTAATAATTATGCATGTATAGCTTGATAAAATTTTAACATTGGTTCCCATCATGAAAGTCAAGGAATTTAACTAGTTGAATTAATACCGTTTAATATTTTTGATTGGCTCAATGTAAAAGTTCGGGGAGCCTTCTCAAAGCCTCTTCGTTTTTATATCAATAAAAAAATTGATTAGGTGATATTACTTATATTATTTTAATTTTTAATCAAATCAATTGATATAGTTGCTCCCTTGGGTAGGATAAATAATGCATTTTAATATTCTTCGGGAGGTCCAAGGTTCAAACCGCGGCGTAAGTGAGTGTGTGAGGGGATGGGTGTGTGGTGGCTTTGTCGGTTCATGGTTGGGAGGAGACTACTTAATCCTGTGCGTCGGTCATAGAGGTTTCTCAAAATAACCATATAAAAAAATTAAATAAATAAAAATAAAATAAAATAAAATAATGCACTTTAATATAAATATCTAAATTTTAATAAGCATAGTTATCATTTTTTTGCATTAATGGTAAGGTAGAGTTTTGAAAGGGTTGTCCTTTTGTGTTTTCATCAAATAATCACAACAAGCCATATATCCCCTTGGGTGTTGCTAGGATTTGGACCTTTATGTGAGTTGTGTCACCCATATGTTTCAACCATTAAACTAAGGTCCCATTCACATATATCTAAATTTTAATTTACATGTTAATATGATATATTTGAGACATATTAACATAAGAATAAAATATTAAAAAATTAATAATTTTGAGATGGTTGTCCAAATTTATTAGTTGTATTTAAATATAATGCATATATATATATATATATATATATATATATATATATATATATATATATATATATATATATATATATATATATTTATTTATTTATTAAAATGTTATCATAAATAATGACATAAGAGTAATAAATTTTAAACAAAAAAATTATAATTTTGGTACAAAAGATGGTTATTGAAAAATTAATTTTTAGTTGAATTTACTTATATAAACAACTTATATATAAAATTATTCATTGAAAATAAATTAATGTGTTTGATTATAAAGTTTTTAATCATAATATTTTCTTTTTTAAATTATTTAAATAAAAAATTTTTCAAATATTTAATATTATATTAAATATTTCCCAAAAATATTATAAAATTTATAGATTAATTTCACTATAATGTTAGAAAGGTCAATTCCAAATATTTATATTGTGAAATATCTATACTAGACCCCAAGATGATAGGAATTATGATTAGTGTAGTAATTTTATTTATTTATTTATTTGGTCAGTGTGAGAAACCCCTACCACCAATGCTCAAGGCTAGGCATTCCCATCCCACCATGACCTCTCATAAGGGGGAGAGTTGAGCTTATCAATAGGTAATTTAACAAATAACTACAAACACAAGATGGTGTGAACTTTGGACCTCTTGAAGAAGAGCTAAATCCCAAACCACGGGATTGTCTAATAATTTATTTTCATTTCTAAGTGAAAAAAGAAAAGAATCTTGCAAGGAAAAGAAAAATTGAAAGTAAAAACCAACTAATGATAATAAATGAGAAGTGTATAATATTATGGGTGCACACAAGCAAATACATTAACATTATGCTTGTGGTTTGGTGTTATTACAATTTATTATTCAGAGTGTGTAGTAGTAACAATCAATTCATGCTTTCTTGAATTGAAATCGAAGAGGCTGTAAATGAGAACGTGAATCACCGATAGCCAACCACCTATTTCCTTGCTCATCAACATGGATGCCAACCCTATGAGGACAAGTAGGTTCCAACCCTGACCATGGACCTTTACAAAAGATATTAGCACATGAGAATAGTCCATATCCCTTGTCATCATCATCTTCATCATGATCATTATCATCATCATCATCATCATCATCGTGATCATGATCTTCCTCATTCTTATCATCATGGTGATCATCATCATCCTCATCGTCATCGTTATCATCATCCTTCTCATTCTTGTTATTATGGTGATCATCATTGTCATCATCATGATCATCATCCAATTTACGAATTGTAAATGGAGAACTTATACTTGAAACAGAAGTAGAAGACAATGTGATGAATCCATTATGGATGGACCATGCAGTTTGTTGATGACATTCATATGCCATTTTACTTGCATTTGAAGGCTTTGCAATGCTAATATTGATAGCCATATTACATTGTATTGTATTTGTATTGTTTGTAGATGTTATGGTGGTATTCTTATTTGTGGAGCAAATAGGATTGAACACCATCGCAAAGCCTTGAGATGTCTCAGACTTATCTTGCCCAATGTACAATGGACACAAGAGAGAAGGATGTTCCATTGATTTTAGGGTAAGTCCATTTCCAGTTCCATTTCCATTGATGTTGCCATTGCCTTTCAATGGTTTTCTTAGAGGGAGAAGGTGATATCCCATGCCTACCTCCAAAGGATTTCCATCTATGTCAAGTAAGATGTCACTTACACTTTTTCTTGTAGTTGATATACTGGTAACCAAGGGTATAGTAATTGCCATCACTATTACCATCAACAACCTAACACAAATCAACAAACATCAAAACTAAGCCCATGATTCATTAACAAAGAATTAATTAATAATACATATTTTATCAATTCTAAAAAGTAATAACGGAGGCTAGAAATTAAGAAGTCCATTGCAAGAGAAGAAAGGATGGGAAAGATAAGAAGGCCAAGAAGGAAGGAGGAAGAAGCGGATTCGCGACATGTTGAAGGTTGCTTGAAGAGATGAAGTGTCACGATATCCGAGTGTTGCTAGGTTGGAGCGGAAGAGAAGAAGAGTACGAAATCGCGCATGAAGAAACCACGACGGACGGAAAATGTGTCACGAAATCGCACAAGAAGAAACCGTTGCGAGAGAAGAGGTGTCGCGAAATCACGACAAGAAGGAAGACCGCAGCCGAAGAAAAAAAGTGTCGCGATATCGCGACAATTATGGAAGACTGCTGCCAAAGAGAAAGGGTGTCGCAAAATCGCGACAAGATGGAAGACCGTTGTTGAAGAGAAAAAGTGTCGCGATATCACGACATTATGGAAGACCGCTGCCAAAGAGAAAAGGTGTCACGATATCGCGCAAGATGGAAGACCACAGCTGAAGAGAAAAAGTGTCACGATATCGCTACAAGATGGAAGACTCGCGCCAAAGAGCAAAGTGTCGCGATCCATGACAATATGGAAGCCGTAGGCAGGAGAAAAGGTGTCACGATATCGCGACATGATGCAAGGAAGAGAAAAGTGTCGCGATATCGCGACAAGATGGAAGACCGCTGCCAAGGAGAAAAAGTGTCACGATTTCGTGACACCTTTCCTCGTGTGGAGGTTTTCTCGCTCTTTGATCTTTATTTCTTGGACCACCTCCACGAATTCATGTAATTTCAAGGTTCGCCTTCAACACCCTTTCTACCAATCAAAAAAAAAAACTACTACATACCAGGTCCTTTGAAAATCCATTATGTACTTCCTACATCACATTATAAAAATAGCATTATTAAAGCCACTAAATAATTTTTTTGGGTCATATTACCTACTATTATTGGAAATGCTAAACAATTACTACATCTAATCTAGAATTTGTTTCAAACAATTTATTTTTTTCATTAGCTATATACAAGTTAATAGAATGCACCAAAACAAAGACTATAATAATCAATAAAACTATTTTTCTATGTGAAACTATAACCTACTTTTTGTTGAACTTTCTAGCTTCTAGTATAGACTCAACGTTATTCAACCTTCTTGTTCAATCTATCACTGCAATTGTCAAAGACTTTTACGAATACATAAACTTACATATTAGGATTATTTTTATAATAAGAGTAATCAAAATTGTAACAACTTGCTTATCATTAAAACAATAATTAAATGCATTATAATAACTCCACATTAAAATATGATGGTCCATTTCAACATATGTTTACCAAATCATACTTATTTTTAAAATTGAATATTTAAAACACGAGTTCAATTAACAAGTAGACATAACAAGTTAATAGAATGCACCAAAAGAAAGAATTTAAAAATCAATAAAATTATTTTGCTATGTGCAACTATAACGTACTTTTTGTTGAACTTCCAAGCTTTAGTATGGGCTCAAAGTTATTCAACCTTTTTTTTCAATCTATCACTGCAATTATACAGACTTTTGTGAATACATAAACTTACATATCAAGAATCTTTTTATAATAAGAGTAATCAAAATTGTAACAACTTGCTTATTATCAAAACAATAATTAAATGATTCATAATAACTCTACAATAAAATATGATGCTCCATTTCAACATATGTTTTCTAAATCATACTTAAATGTGAGTTCAATTAATAAATACACATAACAAGTTAATAAAATGCACCAAAAGAAAAATATAATAATCAATAAAATTATTTTGCTATGTGCAACTATAACCTTCTTTTTGTTGAACTTCCAAGCTTCTAGTATAGACTCAATGTTATTCAATCTTCTTGTTGAATCTATCATTGCAATTGTCAATCCTTTTACGAATACATAAAATTACATATCAAGATTTTTTTATAAAATTATAACAACTTGCTTATAATAGAAACAATAATTAAATGCATCATAATAACTCCACATTAAAATATGATGGTCCATTTCAACATATGTTTACCAAATCTTACTTATTTAAATATATATATGTATATTTAAAATGTGAGTTTGAGTTCAATTAATAAATATACATAGAAAAACTATAAATATATTAATGTATAATTCTTTATGTATTATTGATGTTTTAACTAATATCATGATTGATACATATCTATCTTTAACTAATATCATGTTTAATGGATAAGCATAATGCAACCTATGGTATATTACTATTAATACAATAAAATATATTTATCTTATCAATAGATCAAATAATTTAAGACTATACCTCACATGTTTAAATAGTATTGATGTTTTAACTAATATCATGTTTAATGGATAAGCATAATGCAACCTATGGTATATTGCTATTAACACATAAAATATATTTATCTTATCAATAGACCAAATACTTTAAGAATATACCTCACATGTTTAAATATAAGGTATCTTTTAAGATCATGGCTATCTATTAGTAGATAACTAGGAGTAGGAGTCAAATGCAATGTATATTAATGTGACATTAATTCAACTACTTCAAACTCCTTTATAGTTTTAAATCATATGTTATAATAGTTATTCTGTAGAATATGATGACAATGATGATTGTGAATGTCTTTTAGATCAAATTATTTTTCAGATTAATTAAGGTAATTTTGTGTATGCAATGTATATTAATGTGACTTTAATTCAAGTCCCTCAAACTCGGTTATAGTTTTAAATCATATGTTTAAATAATTACTGCATGGATTATAATGACAATGATGATTGTGAATGTCTTCTAGATCAAATTGTTTCTCAGATTCATTAAGGTATTTTTGCATTGTTTTAGTAACAATATAACTATTAAGTGATGATGTTCATAACTAATGTTAAATTATGGTGTATATAGCTTTTAGGACTTTTTATACAAATATTTGTTCACAATTGTTAGTAAAGTTGTATCTAGTATTATCATAATATAGATGAATAAATTTTTATTTTACAAGCTCACATACATAGATACACAGACACACGCAACCATGGTTTGAACTTAGGTATCCCGTAAGGGAATCCGAAGCTCTAACCATTATTTTTTTCTATAGGGATAGAATTTTTTTTTATTTTTAATTCATTTGAGTCATATAGTTTAATTTATTTTTCAAAAAATTGGAGCAAAGAATTTTAAGTTGAGACTATCCTATACTCACACTCAATTATACACATGACCGTTTGCCTTATACAACCATTTTTCCAAGCAAAATCTAATCAACCATCCTCTCTCACCGATGTAGCATGAAAATTGTTAAAACATTTTTACAACTTTATCAAGTAGTTAAAACGTATTTACGATATCTTAAAAGATTCTCATAACTTAGCTAGTATTTGAATGTAACAAAAATTGTAAATTTTAATACTTTGCAAACTTGAAAGAAAGAAAAAAATTGTATCTAAAGCTCCAAAGTAAGAAAAATAATGTATCAAAGATATGCTAATGTTAGCATGCAATTTTTTTGATTGATTCTTTTATTTATCTATAGTTATATTTTTTTTATATTTATTTCCTCAACTTCTTTATAATTCTATACTAGTTGTTATAGTACAATGCACAAGTAAGACATTGATGGAGATATTGTCTAAGCTTTTTGTTTAATGGGTCTCTTTATTTTATATGATTATGGACCTAAAAAATGATTATGTTGTTAAGCACCCCTCTCCACATGGAACATGCTTCAATTTTAATTAACAATTTTGTTTAATGTTGTACTATGGTGTCTCACTATATACCATATTGGATAAAAGTTTTACCCAAACTTGAAAACAAATAAGTGGAAGGGTAATCTTTGAAGGTGCAAGAAGATTCAAGAATTTTAATGATATTAATGTCCTCATTTATTATTATTTAAAAAAAAACTATATGGGGCTTCTATTGGGGGCCACTCCCATCAAAATATTGAAATATTACATTTGTTGTAGCATACCTTTTTATCATAAATTTTCATTTTTTTTCCTCTTAAATATATTCTCGAACTTTCTAGTAGTGCTATGTTTCCACCATCAACTCCTTAATATCATTTTCATTAAGAGATAAAATATTAATTAGCCATTTTCCTTCTAAAATTTGAATTCCATCGAGATGAAGATCAACACTGCAATTTGCTAATTTATTTGCTACCCGATTTCCTTCTCTATAAATATGCTCACACTTCCAAGAGATTGCCTCTAGTAACAAATGATGAACATCAAAAATAATATTCCTTTTTATCGAGTCTCCACATCCATTTTGTTAATAGCATTGATGATAATTTGTGAATCCCCCTTAATTGAAATATATTTCCATACTTTTTCAACTGTAATTTTAATCCCTATAAGAAGTGCCTAGCCTTTGCATAGTTTTTAGTTGAAGTTCTATATGATTTTGAATAAGTGAGGAGAATTTTACCTTCACCATTTCTAAAAATAATGTAAATGACCACCTCCACCAAAGTTGGGGTTATAAATGTATATGCTTCAACTATAGTTACTCCTCATGAAATATGTTGGAAGGACCTTAGGATATTTTTGTCAAATACAATGAAAATTCAATGTGATCTATGGATTCTTGGGGGATTTTAACACTGTTTGATGCAGGAGCATCCAGTGGCAGGAGGGCCACTTCTGAAAAGTCGGCTGAGGAGGGAAGACGTCACGATTTCACGACGTGTCATGAAATCGCAATAAAAGAAGAAGCAGAAGGCAAGGAGGAAAATCTGTTGCGATATCACGACGAAAAAAGTGTCGCAATATCACGACACAAAGTGGAGAGAGGAGCCAGCACAGAAAACTGTCGCGATATCGACAGAAGATGTGTCACGATATCGCGACGTAAGTGGAGGACGTAGCTAGCGGGGAGAAGCTATCGCGATATTGCGACAGCAAATGTGTCGCGATATCGTGACACAAGTGGAGCCAAGAAGTCCGCAAGGAGAAGCTGTCACAATCTCGCGACAGGAAATGTGTCGCGATATCGCGGCACAAGTGAAGCGAAGGAGTGAGCGAGTGGAAGCTGTCGCGATATCGTGACAGAAAATGTGTCGCGATATCGCGACACAAAATGGAGAAAGGAGCAACGTTGCCAAAGATGTCACGATTTCATGACCCAATCAGGCAAGAGGAGCAACAAAGATTCACGATTTGTGACATGTCACATCACACCCAAAGCAAGAAGTACGAAAGGCAAAGATGTCGCGATTTGTGACAGTCATGGTTTCGTGACCAAGAAAAAGGAGCCAAAGTGAATATGTCACGATTCGTGACCCAACAGATGAAGAGCGGAAGAGAAGATGTCACAATTTGTGACAGTCACTCATGACCTATAGAAAAAGAAGGCAAGAGAGGAAGATGTCACGATTTCGTGACAGTCACGCTGCACCCACCAAGGAGAGAGAAAGCCAGGAAGAAGAAGTGTCACGATTTGACAGTCACCGTGACCGAAGGCGAAGAAGAACCAAGGAAGAAATGTCGCGATTTCGTGACATCGCACGCACCAGAACGAAGAGCTAAGGAGGAAGATGTCGTGATTTTGCACAGTCACATTCATGACTAGAAGGCGAAGAAGAAGCCAAGGAGGAAGATGTCACGATTCGTGACATGTCACATTTTCGCGACCAGGAGACGAAGAAGGAGCCAACGGAGGAAAAGGTATGTAGCAGTGCTCAAATCTGTCTAGTTGATGGAAGGAGATTTTAGATGGCCCAAGCACAAGTGCTATGCAATAACCCTAGGGTTAGGGAAAAGAATGCAGATACCCCAGAGAAGTTATGGGCACTTAGAAGAATTTCTAGATATCAACGATAATGTACCTGAGGGTTTACCACCTGTAAGGAAGATCAATCATCATATAGAGATATGGTGCCAAAGAAAGAATTCATGGCTTTGTAGAGACAAATGAAAGCCTTGCAAGAGGAGCTGCTGAGAAGAAATTTGTAGAGGCAAGTGAAGGCCCTGCAAGAGGAGCTGCATAGAAAGCGTAAGAATAAATCGAGAAGTAGAGATCAGGGTGAAATAACTGGTGAAAGAGAAGATGAAGTGCTTCAAAAGTTGAAGCCATTGAAGGCTGTAGACAAAGAGGTGTGCAGCAGTAGTAGAATCTGTCTGGAGGAAGACAGAGGTTGTTCTAGCCAGGAGACGGGGTTGGAACAGGCTGTAGAGGTAAACGAAGGTCTGGAGATGTTGCAGAAGGTGGCAACCAGACAACGTAGAAGTGAAGATCACTTCTCCACCAACCCCAGGTGTTTGATGTAGGAGCATCTAGTGCACCCGACGAAGCATCCAAGATAGGAGGCCACTTGAAAAGTCGGAGGAGGGAAGACTCGCAATTTGTGACGTGTCACAAAATCGCAAAATAAAGCAGAAGGCAAGGAGGAAAATCTGTTGCGATATCGCACAAAAAGTGCGCATATCACGACACAAAGTGGAGAGATGAGCCAGCGTAGAAAACTGTCGCGATATCGTGATAGAAGATGTGTCGCGATATCACGACACAAGCGAAGGATGTAGCCAGCGGGGATAAGTTGTCGCAATATCGCGACAACAAATGTGTCACGATATCGCGACACAAGTGGAGCCGAGAAGTTCGCAAGGAGAAGCTGTCGCGATATCACAATAGGAAATGTGTCACGATATCGCGGCACAAGTGAAGCAAAGGAGTGAGCGAGTGGAAGCTGTCGCGATATAGTGGCAAAAAATGTGTTTCGATATCACGACACAAAATGGAGAAAGGAGCAAGGGTGCCAAGGATGTTTCGATTTCGTGACCCAATCAGGTAAGAGGAGGCTGTAAGCAAAGATGTCGTGATTTCGTGACATGTCACGGTTTCACGACCCAAAAGTAGAAGGAGAGTACGGAAGGCAAAGATGTCATGATTTCATGACCTGAGGAAGAAAGAGAAAGCCAAAAGCGAAGATGTCGTGATTTCATGACCCAAAGGCAGGATGAAGAGAGAAAGAGGAAGATGTCGCGATTTCACATGTCGCAGTTTCACGACCCGTAGAAGAGAGAGAAGGCATAGAGAAGAAGATGTCACAATTTCGTGACATGTCACAGTTTCACGACCCGCCAAGGAGAGAGAAAGCTAGGAAGAAGAAGTGTCACGATTTCGTGACAAGTCGTAGTTTTACGACCAGAAGGCGAAGAAGGAACCAAGGAAGAAAGATGTCACGATTTCGTGACATGTCGCATTTTCGTGACCAGAGGGCAAGCAAAGAAGCTAAGGGAGGAAGATGTCGCAATTTCATGACATGTCACATTTTCGCGACCATAAGGCGAAGAAGAAGCCAAGGGAGGAAGATGTCACGATTTCGCGACATGTCGCATTTTCGTGACCAGGAGGCGAAGAAGGAGCCAACAGAGGAAAATGTCATGATTTCATGACATGTCGTATTTTTGTGATCCGAAGAAGCGAGAGGGAGCAGAGAGGAGAAGATTTCACGATTTCATGACATGTCACATTTTCGTGACCCGAAGGAGAGAAAGAGCGAGAAGAAAATGTCGCATATCACAAAAGAGAAAGGAAAAGTAGAGAAGAAGGTGTCATGAAATCGTGACAGGCTACATTTTTAGAGGCCGTTACAGAGTAACAGGTGGCATTCTCGGGGGCCATGATAGAGCGACAGTGACAGCTCATGGAAGTCAGGCGGCGGATGCAGGAGCTGATACAGTGCAGCTGGAAGAAGAATGTGGCAGAGGTCAGGCGGTGGTTGCAAGGCCATTACAGGGGCACATGGCATCAAGTTACAGGTGGTTACAGAGCACTTCGCCATTCCATGCAATGATGGTCCAAGGCACCTGGCAACAAGATGCGGGCGACGACAGAACATTCGTGCGGGTGGTTACAGAAAACTCCGTAGTCTGTGATATGATGACTCAGAGGGTCGGGTCCTCTATAAAAAAAACCCAAGGATTGTAAAGAGAGGGAGATGCAGAATTAGGGAATTGCAAAGAGTGAGAGAAAACTAAGCCGAGCGCTGGTTATTGTAAAGCCTGCGGGCTATTACTGTAGAGTAATTCCAAGTTAATGAATGCAAATTTAGGATTTCTGAGTGTGCAATTTTTTGTTCTGCGTCAGTGGTATGAACCAAGGAAGAAAGATGTCGTGATTTTGTGACATGTCGCATTTTCACGACCAGAGGGCAAGTGAAGAAGCTAAGGGAGGAAGATGTCGCGATTTTGTGACATGTCGCATTTTTGCGACCAGAAGGCGAAGAAGAAGCCAAGGGAGGAAGATGTCGTGATTTTGTGACATGTCGCATTTTCGTGACCAGGAGGTGAAGAAGGAGCCAGTGGAGGAAAATGTCACGATTTCGCGGCATGTCGCATTTTTACGACCCGAAGAAGCGAGAGGGAGCAGAGAGGAGAAGATGTCGTGATTTCGTGACATGTCGCATTTTTGTGACCCGAAGGAGAGAAAGGAGGCGAGGAAGAAAAATGTCACGATATCGCGACATGTCGCGATATCGTGACCAAAAGAGAAGAGGAAGAAGTAAAGGAAGAAGGTGTCGCGAAATCGCAACAGGCTATATTTTCGAAGGCCGTTATAGTGTAACAGGTGGCATTCTCAGGAGCTACGATAGAGCGACAGTGACAGCTCATGGAAGTCAGGCGGCGGATGCAGGAGCCGATACAGTGCAGCTGGAAGAAGAATGTGGCAGAGGTCAGGCGGCGGTTGCAGGGCTGTTACAGGGGCACATGGCATCAAGTTACAGGAGGTTATAGAGCACTCTACCATTCCATGCAATGATGGTCCAAGGCACCTGGCAATAGGATGTGGACGGTGACAGAACATTCGTGTAGGCGGTTACAAAAAACTTTGCAGTCTGTGATATGATGACTCAGAGGTTCGGGTCCTCTATAAAAAAAACCCAGGGATTGTAAAGATAGGGGGATGCAGAATTAGGGAATTGCAGAGAGTAGAGAAAACCAAGCCGAGTGCTAGTTATTGTAAAGCCTACGGGCTGTTACTGTAGAGTAATTCCAAGTTAATGAATGCAAATTTAGGATTTTTGAGTGTGCAATTTTCCAATCATGGTATCGAGCCAAAATACGAGCGTGCAAGCACGTCGATCATGAGGCGTTGCGCCGGGATCGGGGTGAAGGTCGAGAAGAGAGAGAGTTAAGGCGTGAGTGAGCGGATCACGGGTGAGAGTATCGGCGATTAAGTTATGAAAAGCGAAAAACCTACAAAGAACTGGTGGTGAAGGATATGTGCGAGGAAGAATTCATGGCTTTATAGAGACAAATGAAAGCCTTGCAAGAGGAGCTACTCAGAAGAAATTTGTAGAGGCAAGTGAAGGCCGAGAGAGCTCGGAAGGTAAGAATAAGGAGAGTAGAGCCGGGGGAAAGAGCGGTGAGAGAAGATGGAGTGCTGAAGTTGAAGCCATTGAAGGTGAAAAGGGTGTGAGCTAGTAGAATCATAGGAGGAAGAAGAAGTTGTCAAGGAGACGGGGTTGGAAAGTTGTAGAGTAAAAGGTCCGGAATGTTGCGAAGGTGGAACAAAAAGCAAAAGGAAATCACCCCACCAACCCCGGGTGTCCACGGAGCATCCTGGCACATAACATCCAGTGGTAGGAGGGCCACTTCAAAAAGCGATAAGGAGGGAAGACGTACATTTATGACGTGATGAAATACAGAAAAAGGCAAGAGGAAAAATAGATGAAAAAGTGTCGGATATGAAAAGTGGAGACCAAAAAACATCGCGATAAGGAAGATGTGCCAATATCGCGATGAAGGGAGCAAGCGAGGAGAACATATGTAACAAGTGGAAGAATCAAGAGAAGCTATCAGATAGAAAAGCGATACGGCAAAGTGAGGAAGGAGTGAGTGGAAGCGATATGTGAAAATGTGCATGATATACGCCAAAGGAAGGCAAGGGTAAGAAAACAAGGAGAAAAAGATGACGAACGACATGAACCCAAAGCGAAGGATACGAAGGCAAAGATAATGACATAGACAAGGAAGAAGAGGAGGAAAGGAAATCGATGAAAGCATAGAGGAAAGAGGAAGATACACGAAAAACCCAGGGGAGGGAGAAGATGCGACATGACATAAGAACAAGGAGAAAACGGGAGAAGAAGTGACATCGCGATAGACATAACGAAGGCGAAGAAGGACCAAGGAGAAAACAATTTAACACAATCGTGAGGAGGAAAGAAGAAAAACAAAACCGAAGGAAGAACAAAGAAGATGAAGCGACACACGAAAGAACAGGGAAATCAAACGACAGCAACAAGAAGCAAGGGGAGAGGGAGAAGAGAACAGAGAGAAGGAAAGAGAAAAAGAAAAAGTAGAGAAGGTGCGAAAATGAAGCAACAAAAAAAGGACCGGGCAGGACATGGAGCAGATGAGACAAAAAGAAGAAGAGCAAGCAGAGGGACAAAAAAGACCCATTCCATGCAAATGGCCAAGGCACGAACAGGATGCGCAAGGCGGGCGCAAAACCAGATATGATGACCGAGGACATAAAAAACCATGGATTGAAAAAGGGGAGCGAATTAGGGAGGAAGTAGAGAAAAAGCCGAGAGGTTAGTAAAGCCACACGGAGAGTAATCCAAGTTAATGAATGCAAATTGGGATTTTATTCAATTTTCACCGTCACCGTTATATCTCCATTGGAAAAGAAGGGTGTTTAAATCAATGCAAGCTTTTGCTTCATTTTTAATTCAAATGATATTTGGGATGTTAGTCCTTCAAGTTTTCAATATACATGGGATAATAGACACATTGGGCAAAAACATATAGCAGAAATAATGGATAGATTATTGTTATAGCACCTATATTTCTATTATTGAGACTTCCCATTATGAGCACCATATTTGTAGATATTTTGCAAGAGAGATAATAATACGGTTCCAAACTTGGGCATGATTTTGAGATTTATTTTTGAAAAATTTGTTATTGCCTTCAAGCCATAAATTTCAACAAACTTGGATATATATTAGATAATCAAATAGTAAATATATTAGATAAAGTATTGTAAATATTGAATATATAAAATATGAATTTTTAACTTAGTTATATACGATTAAATAAATCTTATCTCTATTATATATGTATTACATTATGACTATAAAGTGGTATTGTAATAGTTTGATAATTATGCATATATTACTTGGTAAGTACAAATTGATGATATTTTACCATGAAGACTTTGGAACTCTAAAGAAGAGATCTAAGGTTCAAGTCCGAATGAAGTAGAGTTGTATGCCATGCTTGGATAATCAAAGTTTGGTTAGATAAAGATATATTAGGTAAACAACATCCTTTATGAGCATCGTTCCATATGGCCTATGATCTTTTGAACATTAAGAATTACTTTGTTCTACTTGCTCTTCTCCTTAAAAGTCAAAGAATCTTGAGCTTATACCATTTGATTAAATATATAATATATGATTATCTTGAAGTGTTTAATAAATTTAAATATATTACTATTTAAAATATTAAAATAGCTTTAAGCACACACTTAGCACACAAAGAAACCTTACTTCTACTAATATTGGCCTTCATACTCTCATCATTACTTCTACTCCAGTTAAGATTCAAGGTTCCTTTGTTGTTAAAAAATATTTGACGAGCTTTTGAGACGGTGAAACTTCATCTTTGTTGGATTGGTGATGGTTTTTGTAATAGTATTTTGTTTAATTCTTTGAATATTTGGTGGTCTCCTATTCTATCTAACTCTTCAGTTCTTCTTGCTGATATACCAGGGATTAAAGCTTTGAGTCTGTTTTGAAATGGGATATGCTTTATTAAAGAGCTAGTGCACTCTCGAGACTAGATTCCTTTGCTGAATCTCAAACAAAAATTTAATCTTTAGAATTCAGATCTTCCTTCTATTCTTAATATTCAAGAGCTTATGCCTAATGTCATGCTTCATAAGCTCGGTCTTCAACCCCCAAGTGCCTAGTGGAGGGATTGAAATTGGAATTTGGATACTCCTTTCAAGAACTACTCTTCTTCCTTGCTTCATCAACTTCTTAATCTTGTTTCCCCTGGTGTTGACAAACTTAATGAGAGATGGCAGACTCGCTCTACGTTCTATACTTGGATTTCTCGTCTGAACTATATCTAGTAGTTTAACCTTGAACCCAAGATTACCTTTTTTCTCTGGTCTCTTATTGATCAGGGGCTTCCTATGGGAGAGAGACTTAGTAGGGTTGGTATTCCTAATCTTAAGTGTTTTTTTTGTGGTCCTTTTGAGACTTTTAAATATTTGTTTTCGTTCTACCCTCATGCTTAGTCTACCTGGTCTTGTATTCACTCATTTTTCAAACCCTTTCATCCTGAATTCTTCGGATGGCAGGTGATATTTTTGGAAGACAATAGTTGTTGGTCTCGCTTATATTGTTGCCTTATGAAATTTCTTTCATGCTATTGTTTTTTTCAACTTTGGAAAGCTAGGAATCTAGAGATTAAATTTCTAGTTAGTTTTTTGTGCATGGAAATATTACAGTGTTTTCTGCTATTACTATTCAGATCCATTCGTAGGCTTCCAAGTTGACTTATGAGTTGGCACATTTGATAAATTTTATCAAGTACTAGCACGAGGCTCTATGCACTATTAACAAGGTTTCATCTAACTTCCCTCTACGATGAAAAAAAATTATAGCAGAATCCCACCAAGGAGGGGCTTGGGAAACCAGTAATAGGCACAAAATCCCACCAAAAAGAAGAACGGGAATGCAGTTTCCTGTTCAAGACAAACAACCAGGTTGGAAATAGGCATTGAATCCCAACAATAGTTTTCAGTTTCTCGCTAAAAATTAGCAAGTTTTTTAGTGCATGAAGTGTTTAATAAATTTTAAAATATTCATATTTAAAACATTAAAATATAAGACTTCAATTTTATTAAAATATCATATTACATTAAATTATGTACAACATATCAAGTTATATAAACAAATACAAAATATAAATATTTTCTATGATTGATGCTCAAGGCTAGACATCCCCATCTGAACTATGACCTATGATAAGGGTGAGAGCTGAGCTTATCAATAAGGGCCAAACACACAACCCCCTCACACACTCACCCACATCACGGTTTGAACCTTGGACCTTCGAAGAAGTGCCAAAACCCAAACCGTTGCACTGTCCCCCTAGGAAAATATAAAATATAATTTTAAGATAATAAAATTTGACTTTTGCATGAATAATTTTTTTGTTTTTTGATACATAGGGGAATTGGCTACTTCCACAATCCTTTTCTACTACCAACCAAGGTTCAAATCTTGGGGTTACCCCTATAACCCCTATTCCACCTCGTCGTGCTGCTGCACCCTTAGTATATTCATGTTAGACTACTACCTTTGCAAATAGGCATACCCTCAAGGTTTGAACCTAGGTCTCTTCTTGGTAAGCGCCAAAACCTACCAATCCATAAATAAATTAACATCGAAGCAAGTGTGAGTAGGAGTAAGAGTGACTAGGAAATAGGAAGTAGATAGCAAAGCAAGATTAAGGAACAAGCGCCACTTTTTGTTCTAAATCTTAGGATACTTTAAAGGATTCGTGTAAATAAAATCTAGGTAACATGGAAAGAAAGTCATTTTTGAAAGTCCTTACTAAAATTAAGAATGACCTAGTTAGAAGTAAGTATGCCTTGGTTGGAAGTATGGATGTCGTAGATAGCAGTAAGAGGAAGAGCGAATCTATGGTAAACCCTATCCAGGTAACAGATTCTACTTAGAAGTGATTATCAAGGATGAGATGATTGAGGATGATATTGTTGTTCTTAAAACTAGAGGGTTAATATGTAAGTTCCATGTATATTGGCCAGGTTTTTCTGAGATTCAAAATTAGATCAAAAGTAAGTAGGGATTGAATTCAAATTACTCCATGACTTTTCTTTCAAAAGGATTTTTCCTCATTATTTTAACCTTTCATAAATAAGGGATAAACTAATATATGGAGGCCCTTAGTTTAGGGGTAAAGATGCATTATATTTAAGACCTTGGAATGGATTTTTTTTGTGAAGATAAAAATAATTAAAAGGCTTCCGGTATGGATTAGGCTTTTTGGACTTTCTTATCAACTCATTAATAAGGAGGTTTTGAAGAATATTGGTAATACTCTAGGTGAATTCATCTAAGAGGGACCAATTACTAAGGACATAATGCATGTTGTATACACTCAAATATGTGTTTCCATGGATATTTCAAAACCTTTACCATAGTTCATTAGGATTAGATCTAAATCAAGAGAATGCGATCAACAAGTGGAATATGAAAACATTACATTCCGATGTCACAAATGCTATGAAATCGATCATATGGAAAGAGGTTACAAAGTGAAAATAATGGAGAAAAAGAATATTTTTTTGGTCATGAGGGTAGCTTTAATATGAAACAAGAAGCATCATAGAAGCTAGGTCAAATCAAGGATTTTCCACTCCTAAGAAAGTGGTAAGAAAAACCCCTCTACATCATCGGATGGTAAAGGCCATTACAATTCACTTGAATCAACCTTTAAAAGAAAATGATATGAGGGATGAGGAAGTATAATGTGAAATTTCAAATATAGGAGCTAAAGGTTCTAGGAAAGAGGGAAAAGCAAATTTTAAAGCACAGGAAGATGAGGAAAATTTTAAAGCAAATGAGGTGAAGGAGGTCAAGCTTAATCTTGGTAAATCATCTTTATTTTCCTCAAGTAGCATAAAAAATTCTCCTTACAATAAAAATAAAAGTAGAACAAAGTGTATTCATTGCACTTTAGAGTTTCAAGAGTGATACAATAAATAAAATCATTTGGAGGATATCCATGTAAATTTAGGATTTCTAGGCCAACGTAAGAAAGTAATGACTATGGAGGATCATCTATGTAGTTTAGAGTTTTTAGGGCAATGCAAAGAAGAATATGCTAATGAGGCTATTCCTTGCACTTTTGATTCTTTAGGGAACATGAATCGTTGGAAGATAAGTCTCATTATGAATACTATGAAAAAATAGAATACATTGATGAAGACGAGAGTCTTGGTGGGAATGGAAAAAGGAGAGGAAGGCCATTAAAGCGGGAACAAAGATAAAAATAAACTCAAAAGGATATTGATCTAGGAAGCCAAATAAAAATACTATAGGTGTTAACAAGAAGTGGGGCTGAGCCCACTAATAAAAATAAAAAGTGTTGATAATGGAAATGATATCATGGAATATTAGGGGTATGAATAAAACCCCTAAAAAAAGAGTTGTTAAGGAATTAATAGGTTGTTATAGTCTTGAGTTTATTTTAATACAAGAAATAAAATTAAGTAGCAAGGAATGTAAGGATGCCTTTAAGAAGATTTGGAAGATGGATGATTGTTTAGTAATTTCTTCTATATGAGCTTAAGGTGGTATTGCAATAATATGAGACAAATGCAAAAGGGATGGGCAATTATTAGAAGCAAAATATTGTTGGATTATTTTGCAAGAAAGAGAAAAACATCAAAGTTGGGGTTATAAATGTATATGCTTCAACTATATGTTGGAAGGACCTTAGGATATTTTTGTCAAGTACAATGACGATTCAATGTGATCTATGGATTCTTGGGGGATTTTAACACTGTTCTATCTCCATTGGAAAAGAAGGGTGTTTAAATCAATGCAAGATTTTGCTTCATTTTTCAATTCAAATGATATTTGGGATGTTAGTCCTTCAAGTTTTCAATATACATGGGATAATAGACACATTGGGCAAAAACATATAGCAAAAATAATGGATAGATTATTGTTATCCAATAAATGGTTGTAAATAAAGTATACAATATCTTCAGATATTTTATTACAAGCACGATAAGATCATAAACCCATTCTTCTGACTTGTGAGTTACCTAATAATGTTCATCCAAAGCCAATTTGCTTCCAGTCTATGTGGCTCCAAGATCCTAATTTTTTTCTAGATGGTTATGTTATGGTGGGATGAATCAAACTTTGAAGGATCATGTATGTACATTTTTGTTCAAAAGATGAAATATTTAAAGGAGAAAATGAAGATTTGGAATGCCAAATATTTTGGTGATATTTTTAGAGAAAAGAATTGAATCCAAGCTCAAAATTTTACAAGTGATAGTAGAAGTTAATGGAATGGATTAGGATTCTTATGTGAAAGAGAAATAATTGCTTTGTGATTATCATAATACATCGAAAAAGTAGTCATATTTGTTTTAAAAATATAGAGAGAACTGGCTCAAGGAGATAAAAATACAAAAAAGATTCATGTTATAGTGAAAAAAAAAAAAATCGTCATATCAAAAATATTTTAACTTTAGACAGAAGAAATATTGAGGACAAAGAATATATAAGAAAGCAATTAATTATTCAAAAACATTTTGTGAGATACTAGGCAAGATAAGGATGCACAAGATAAAATTTTACAAAACATTCCATCAATTATCAGGCAGGGACAAAATGAAAGCTTGATGAATAAGATATCTATGGATAAGCTCCATGAAGTAGTTTTCTCTTTCCATCCTAACAAGGCACTTGGCCTCGATGGATTTCCTACAATTTTCTTTCAAAAAAATCTAGATTTATTGAAGAGTGATATGCTAGTTGTGGTTGAAGAGTCCTAGAAAAGGAAGGCTATAATAAGTGAGATCAATGCTACTTTTATTACATTGGTTCCCAAGAAAGGTGAGATAAAATATTTTGATATTTTTCATCCAATAAGCCTTTGTAATATGATTTATAAGACTATTTCAAAATTTATGGCAAACAAGTTGAAGGGCATTCTAGGTTGTGTTATCTCAAAGGAACAAGGTGTTTTTGTTCATGGTAAAAAATTATGGATGGTATAATTATTGCACAAGAGGCCATACATTCTCTTCATTCCATGAAAAAACCAAGTATGCTTATGAAATTAGATATGAACAAAGCATATGATAGGATTTCTTGGAATTTTCTACATGGCATTCTTAGAAAGTCTGGCTTTGATTATAGTTGGTGTGAATGGATTAAATATTGTTGATCAACGGTTCTCCTACTGGTTACTTCAAGTCATCTTGTGGACTTCGAGAAGGTGATCCATTTTCTTCTTATCTATTCATTATTCTTGTAGAAGCATTGGTGAGAGATTTTTTAAAGGAAAAAATGGAAGAAAAAATCAAAGGTATTCAAGTTGCAAAAAATGATCCCTTTGAATCTCATCTCCAATTTTTTGATAATGCTTTTCTTTTGGGCCATCCCTCAGTCAATGAGACCATGGATTTTTAAAAAATATTATCATGCTATGAGAAGGTTACTGGATAGTTGGTTAATACTACAAAATCCATATTTTTTTCATTAATACTACCCTAGATTTACAAAAAAATATTGTTAATATTTTAGGATTTAAAATTAAATTTTTTTATCAAGCTAGTTGGATAGAATTAAAGCTTGCTTGGTAGGTTGGAAAGGTAATTTCTTAACCATGGTAGAAAGGCTAAATTCTATAAATACTACATTGCAATCCATCCCTATTTATATGATGTCACTTTTAAGATTGCCAATAGGTATAGCATTAGACATTGATAAAATTCGAAGAGAATTTCTATGGAAATGTTGTGAGAAAAATTTAGGTTTCCTCTTTGTAAGTGGGATAGGATTTGCAAAGGAAAGAATATTGGAGGAGCGGGCTTGTGAAATTACAGACTTATGAATTTGGCATTAGGATTAAAGCTTAGGTAAAGTTTATTTAGAGATCAAGGAAAGAATTGGGCAAAAATATTATTTCAAAAATATATAGGTTCTCTTGATGCAATGAAAATATTTAGGAAAAGAACTCTATCCAAAGGATCGTCAACATGGAACTTCATATCAAATAGTTTACAATTGATAAAAAATATATTAGATGGTCAGTCAATGAGGAGAGTTATGCAAATTTTTGGTTTGGTGCTTGGTTGAAGTCTTATCCTCTTATCCATGACTCCAAATAGCAACCATTGGCTCAAGCATGTATAACATGTAAAGGTTCAAAGGTCAAAGACTATATTATTATGGGCAACAACTCTAGACCATGGATTTATGTTAGTAACCTGGTTGAAGGAGAGGAACTCAAGAAAATTGTAGATGAACTAAAAAATATGCTTAAGATTTTTATTTATAAATTTTTATGCAAAAAGGATGAGTTGGTTTGGAATTTATCAAAGGATGGTGGATACTTGGTCAAGTTGGGATATGAGGATTTAGAACACTCAAAATTTCCTTCTTCCAAAAATCTTCCTTGGAATAATTTTTGGTCATTAGAGCCTCTCTCTAAGGCCTCAATGTTTCTTTGGTTAGCGAGTTGAAAGTAAAATTTTTACAAGAGAGAGTCTATAAAGGAGAGGATACTATGGACCTTTTAGATGTGCCTTGTGTGGGAAGGAATTAGAAATATTAGACCAATTAATTCTTCATTGTCTCTTTGCTCACACCATTTAGGGTTACATTTTAAAATATATGAAATTGTATTGGGTAGATCCATTCTTCATTGTCCCTTTGCTCATACCACTTGGGGTTACTTTTTAAAAAATATGAAATTGTATTGGGTAGCTCCATCAACATTGAAAGAGTTGATGAAATGTTGGATTAATTATTTTAAAGCTAAAGAATTATGTATTCTTTGGAGGATTGGACCCGCCATATTTTTTTGGAATTTATGGATTGAAAGACACAATGAATTAAAAAAATATCAAAATCATACCTAGGTTTAGAATCGTATGATTGCCTCTCGTGCAGAATTTCGACAAATATGGTGCTCATCATGGAAAATTCCAATTGCAGAAAAAGAGGTGCTAATAACTTGGCTATAGGATTTTAACATACATGGAAGAGTCATCTGCAACAATGGAATTAAACGGGAAGATCTACTTTGATCTACGGTAAAATGGAAATGTGCAAAATTTGGGTTTATCAAAATTAATATTGATGGTGCTTCTAATTGGAATCTGAAAAAAGTTGTTCAAGGTAGTGTTTCTAAGAAATAGTAAACACAAAGTTCTCCTATCACTTACTCGTAATCATATGGAACTTCAACTAAAAACTATGCATAGGATAGAGAATTTCTTACAAGGATTAAAATTGTGTAAATATATTTCAATTAAGGGGATTCACAAATCATTATCAATGGTATTAACAAAAATGGATATAGAGACTTGATAAAAAATAATATTATTGTTGATGTTCATCACCTATTACTAGAGGTAATCTCTTAGAAGTGTGAGCATATTTATATTTATAGAGAAGGAAATTGGGTAGTAGATAATTTAGCTAATTGTGGTGTTGATCTTCATCTCGGTGAAATTCAAATTTTATTTAGTGACATTTATCTCTTAATCAAAACTATGTCAAGGATCGAATTTTAAAAATATTGCACTTTAAGGAAGATGAAGAATATATTTAGTAGAAAAATTAAATGAAAAAATTATGATAAAAAGATCTAGTGGATATGGTTTAATTGAGATAGCAAAAAATGTCTTATTTTAGTATTTTGATGGGATTGGCCCCCTATAGAAGCCACATTTAACTTTATTAAAAATAAGTAAAGTAAATTAACATGTATTTTAGTGCATGAAATTTAAGGGAAGTGGTTGGATGTGAAGAATTTCACACCATAAACCAAGGTTTAGAAACTATGGGTGAACCTTAACACATTAACCCTAAAGGGTTTAGAACAATTTGCTAGGAGGGATGAGTTTTACATCCTAAACCTAGGTTATCAAACTATTGGTGAACCTTAACATTTTATCAATGATAGAATCTTAGACTTTTAAGGCGGAGATCAAGGTTTGAATCTTATGAAACAAGAAAAAACTTAATTACCAAGATGTAATATTCTGGTAATACAATCATGATGTATAATAATGGATCAAATTTTATCCCGTGTAACCAATTAAAAAACTTGAATGTATTAGTCAAAAGTTGAAATAGATGTTCATCAACTTTATTGGTTGATATTATAAAATAGTTTAAAGTTTAGAAATCTTATTTACCTCAATGATATGTTGTTAGTGTTTCATCTAGGCTATATTATTTCAAATCACAAGGAGAGAGGCCTCTTGTTGCTATTATTGGTTGATATTATAAAATAGTTTAAAGTTTAGAAATCGTATTTACCTCAATGATATGTTGTTAGTGTTTCATCTAGGCTATATTATTTTAAATCACAAGGAGATAGGCCTCTTGTTGCTATGTCATCGAGGAGTGTGGTCCCAATTGTACCATTTGTTGTACTTTACATTAATTCAACTAATTTTTTCTATTAATTGATATTTTTAATGGGTTATACGGGATCGAAAAGTGCCCCACCTATATTACATCATGACCATATAGTGGTATTACAATAATTTAATAATTATGCATGTATAGCTTGATAAAATTTTAACATTGGTTCCCATCATGAAAGTCAAGGAATTTAACTAGTTGAATTAATACCGTTTAATATTTTTGATTGGCTCAATGTAAAAGTTCGGGGAGCCTTCTCAAAACCTCTTCGTTTTTATATCAATAAAAAAAATTGATTAGGTGATATTACTTATATTATTTTAATTTTTAATCAAATCAATTGATATAGTTGCTCCCTTGGGTAGGATAAATAATGCATTTTAATATTCTTCGGGAGGTCCAAGGTTCAAACCGCGGCGTAAGTGAGTGTGTGAGGGGATGGGTGTGTGGTGGCTTTGTGGGATCATGGTTGGGAGGAGACTACTCAATCCTGTGCGTCGGTCATAGAGGTTTCTCAAAATAACCATATAAAAAAATTAAATAAATAAAAATAAAATAAAATAAAATAATGCATTTTAATATAAATATCTAAATTTTAATAAGCATAGTTATCATTTTTTTGCATTAATGGTAAGGTAGAGTTTTGAAAGGGTTGTCCTTTCCTGTTTTCATCAAATAGTCACAACAAGCCATATAGCCCCTTGGGTGTTGCTAGGATTTGGACCTTTATGTGAGTTGTGTCACCCATATGTTTCAACCATTAAACTAAGGTCCCATTCACATATATCTAAATTTTAATTTACATGTTAATATGATATATTTGAGACATATTAACATAAGAATAAAATATTAAAAAATTAATAATTTTGAGATGGTTGTCCAAATTTATTAGTTGTATTTAAATATAATGCATATATATATATATATATATATATATATATATATATATATATATAATTTTTTTGTATATTTATTTATTTATTAAAATGTTATCATAAATAATGACATAAGAGTAATAAATTTTAAACAAAAAAATTATAATTTTGGTACATAAGATGGTTATTGAAAAATTAATTTTTAGTTGAATTTACTTATATAAACAACTTATATATAAAATTATTCATTGAAAATAAATTTATGTGTTTGATTATAAATTATTTTAATCAGATAATATTTTCTTTTTTTAATTATTTTATTGAAATGATATTTTATTACCAAATATTTAATATTATATTAAATTTATATGATTAATTTCACTTATAATGTTATGAATAGAAGTCAATTCCAAATATTTATATTGTGAAATATCTATACTAGACCCCAAGATGATAGGAATTATGATTAGTGTAGTAATTTTATTTATTTATTTATTTGGTCAGTGTGAGAAACCCCTACCACCAATGCTCAAGGCTAGGCATTCCCATCCCACCATGACCTCTCATAAGGGGGAGAGTTGAGCTTATCAATAGGTAATTTAACAAATAACTACAAACACAAGATGGTGTGAACTTTGGACCTCTTGAAGAAGAGCTAAAGCCCAAACCACGGGATTGTCTAATAATTTATTTTCATTTCTAAGTGAAAAAAGAAAAGAATCTTGCAAGGAAAAGAAAAATTGAAAGTAAAAACCAACTAATGATAATAAACGAGAAGTGTATAATATTATGGGTGCACACAAGCAAATACATTAACATGATGCTTGTGGTTTGGTGTTATTACAATTTATTATTCAGAGTGTGTAGTAGTAACAATCAATTCATGCTTTCTTGAATTGAAATCGAAGAGGTTGTAAATGAGAACGTGAATCACCGATAGCCAACCACCTATTTCCTTGCTCATCAACATGGATGCCAACCCTATGAGGACAAGTAGGTTCCAACCCTGACCATGGACCTTTACAAAAGATATTAGCACATGAGAATAGTCCATATCCCTTGTCATCATCATCTTCATCATGATCATTATCATCATCATCATCATCATCATCATCGTGATCATGATCTTCCTCGTTCTTATCATCATGGTGATCATCATCATCCTCATCGTCATCGTTATCATCATCCTTCTCATTCTTGTTATTATGGTGATCATCATTGTCATCATCATGATCATCATCCAATTTACGAATTGTAAATGGAGAACTTATGCTTGAAACAGAAGTAGAAGACAATGTGATGAATCCGTTATGGATGGACCATGCAGTTTGTTGATGACATTCATATGCCATTTTACTTGCATTTGAAGGCTTTGCAATGCTAATATTGATAGCCATATTACATTGTATTGTATTTGTATTGTTTGTAGATGTTATGGTGGTATTCTTATTTGTGGAGCAAATAGGATTGAACACCATCGCAAAGCCTTGAGATGTCTCAGACTTATCTTGCCCAATGTACAATGGACACAAGAGAGAAGGATGTTCCATTGATTTTAGGGTAAGTCCATTTCCAGTTCCATTTCCACTGATGTTGCCATTGCCTTTCAATGGTTTTCTTAGAGGGAGAAGGTGATATCCCATGCCTACCTCCAAAGGATTTCCATCTATGTCAAGTAAGATGTCACTTACACTTTTTCTTGTAGTTGATATACTGGTAACCAAGGGTATAGTAATTGCCATCACTATTACCATCAACAACCTAACACAAATCAACAAACATCAAAACTAAGCCCATGATTCATTAACAAAGAATTAATTAATAATACATATTTTATCAATTCTAAAAAGTAATAACAGAGGCTAGAAATAACTACTACATACCAGCTCCTTTGAAAATCCATTATGTACTTCCTACATCACATTATAAAAATCGCATTATTAAAGCCACTAAATAATTTTTTTGGGTCATATTACCTACTATTATTGGAAATGCTAAACAATTACTACATCTAATCTAGAATTTGTTTCAAACAATTTATTTTTTTCATTAGCTATATACAAGTTAATAGAATGCACCAAAACAAAGACTATAATAATCAATAAAACTATTTTTCTATGTGAAACTATAACCTACTTTTTGTTGAACTTTCTAGCTTCTAGTATAGACTCAACGTTATTCAACCTTCTTGTTCAATCTATCACTGCAATTGTCAAAGACTTTTACGAATACATAAACTTACATATTAGGATTATTTTTATAATAAGAGTAATCAAAATTGTAACAACTTGCTTATCATTAAAACAATAATTAAATGCATTATAATAACTCCACATTAAAATATGATGGTCCATTTCAACATATGTTTACCAAATCATACTTATTTTTAAAATTGAATATTTAAAACACGAGTTCAATTAACAAGTAGACATAACAAGTTAATAGAATGCACCAAAACAAAGAATTTAATAATCAATAAAATTATTTTGCTATGTGCAACTATAACGTACTTTTTGTTGAACTTCCAAGCTTTAGTATAGGCTCAAAGTTATTCAACCTTTTTTTTCAATCTATCACTGCAATTATACAGACTTTTGTGAATACATAAACTTACATATCAAGATTCTTTTTATAATAAGAGTAATCAAAATTGTAACAACTTGCTTATTATCAAAACAATAATTAAATGATTCATAATAACTCCACAATAAAATATGATGCTCCATTCATACTTATTTAAAAAAATAAATATTTAAAACGTGAGTTCAATTAATAAATACACATAACAAGTTAATAAAATGCACCAAAAGACAAATATAATAATTAATAAAATTATGGCGGGAGAAAAAATTTGAGCTCTGGCGATTTGGCGGGAAAACTTCTGAACAGGCGTCGGGCGATGCTCGAGGGTTTCTGGCCCGAAAGATCTTACCAGAGACTTTGGTGGTTTGTTTCTGAACTACTCTGAAGGTTTGCTCGTTGCTCCGGGAGGGCCCGATGGGGTCTCCTCCAGTCCCTCTTGCTGGGAGAAAGAGTTCATATGCTGAGATGTTGAAAGAGAACCCCTCGTCTTCCACTGGTGAAGCTCAGAGGAATGCTTTTCAAACGCTACTTAAGAATGCTGGCAACGGCCCTAATGCTCATCGCATTAATGGATGCCTCCCGCAATCCACTTCCAGACCTAAGATTGTTATCGAACCCAAGCTGGTCGAGGATACAATCGTCTACCGAGCTAACCATGACTTGATCTACAAATTCATGGGCATCCGACCTACTCTAAATTTTTTGCATACCTGGGTTCGACAGAACTGGGAGCCACAAGGTGAGTACTCTTTATGGCCAATAAGCAATGGGTATTTCATCATTAGTTTCTCTTCTTTAGCAGATAGAAACAGAGCATTTGAATCAAAAAAGAGAAACCACGGACCAGCAGGGTTATTTGTTCAACCCTGGAGAGTGGGCTTCGATCCTCACATTGAACCCACGACTATCCCAGTCTGGATCCGACTGTATGCTGTCTCTATGGAGTTTTGGGGGGAACAGGTTTTAGAAATAATAGGTAATTCCCTGGGTAGATATATAGGAGTCTCTAAAGATACCATAGAGGGAAATACAACTATTTTTGCCAGAATCTGTGTAGAAATGGACATTAGCCAGCCTTTATCAGCTGAGGTGGAACTTGAGTTGGCAGGAGTACCCTGGATCCAACAGTTAGACTATGAGGCCCTCCCTTTCAGGTGTAGAGTGTGCCATAAGCATGGCCATTTGGCAAGGTTCTGTCCTAACACCTTGAGCACAAAAGCGGAGGCTCCGACTGGAATGCCAAGCCGCCCTAGAGAGGGGAAGCCCACCCCTATCAATGAACCTTCCAATACTTCTCCAGGTCCTGATGTTTAGAAGGATGGCTTTGAACAGCCAAAACGAAGAAGAAACAAAAAGAAAAATGGCAAGGAGCAGATGCAACTCAAGCCAAACAATCGGTATGAAATTTTTAAGTCATTAGTGGATCTGGAAGACCAAGTCATGGAGGGAGTGGATGGGAATGGTGAGATTAATAACACTCACTCTCAAGATTCTCCCTCATCCACTCCTGTAGTCGAACAGGTGATTGTACCCTCTGAGAGTCTGCAGTCAGAGAACCCAGGGGCTTTGGTGATACACTCCCCAGCACAGCCGGCTATTAAAGATGTCACCATGGGAAATGCAGATAAAAATAGAGAAAGGCCAGCTTTAGGGATCACTCAGGTGGAGAAGAGATCTAAAAATAGTAACTCTCAAGGAGCGGGAAGAAAATCCAATAAGGAATTACTCACAGCACAAGGAGATAAGCTGATCAATGGAGGATCGATGAGGTCAATTGATTCTTACTACTCCCAAGGTTTTCAATGATTATACAATCTTGGAATGTTAGGGCTTTAAACAGTAGAACCCATCAATATGTTGTTCAAAGACTCTTAGGGAAGTATAAAACAGATTTTTTGCTTATCTAGGAGACAAAAATGTCGCTAGATCTTATGAGTA